>JAULBS010159568.1:0-11676 GCA_032355785.1 Symmetromphalus regularis | reverse complement strand
ATACTGTATTGTTTCTATTGATAGTGCCCCCCACCCCCACCCACCCCAAAAATGTTTTAGTGCCACGCCATTTGGACTTTGGAATGGGAAATCCCACTATAAAAAAAATCACCGTTCAGACTTCAGAACGAGAAATTCTGTTGTGTCTTTTTAACTTATATTTACCGCCAAATTTGTCATAACTTGAGATGCGCAGTTTAGGTAATGCAAAGAACAACATCCTGTTAGAAACGTAGCGTGATTTGGTGTGAAAATTTTCATATTTTTTTCATTTTTCGGCTGATTTTGTATCGAAATGTAATGGCAGCATAGATTTTTCATGGTATGGTGTTCTCGGAAAATTAGTGATGTTTTATCAGAATATGAGAATAAAAACTGAATGCAAGTAGGTGAAATGGTATCACGAATATAAGATGACATACCACTTCTGAGATGTACACATTGTCGGAGAGTGAGTGAAGATTTTCTAAATGTAAGAAAAAAAACCAGACTTTGTCAATTCAGCCTGTGATGTTTTTGAACAAGACGACATTTTTTGCCTGGCGTAACTGTTTACTAAATCCCCTGTGAAAAGACCTGTTTCCTGCCGGTGTGCGTAAAAATTGTTCCAAATGGACGGCAGAGCATTTTTTTGACATGTATTACAAAACGTTATCTAGTACTCTAATTAGTGCACCCCTTTTGCATCGCGTCCGGGTGCTATAAATAGAAACAATAAGGTAACCAACTTTGATTCATATAAATTTTGTCTCTGTGATGATAGAATAGTTCGGCTGTTTTGGTTTAAAGTAGTTTATGTTGAACATTAAATGTAAGAAAATAACAAAATGTACAAAATTTACCTTAGAATGGGATCTGTCTTTATGCAAAAGTGTGTCTGTGTCCACGCCAGGAATTCTGTACAAAGGGAGATAATCAGCATTGTTAGCAATATTTCATTAAAATTCAACTGACATTATCACATATCATTACTTATTCTAAAATAACATAAACAAATAAATAATTATAATAATAAAAAAAATATAATAAAAAATTATTAAAAAACCATATATTACTATAACATCAATGTGTCAATCTATAGAAATACATGTACATAGAAATCAAAGACAAACTAAAATAATTTCCATTATAAAGACTTGAACTACGGTCCATCGACACTGTGAACCAGCTCTTTATCCTACTGTACTAATAGTTGTCTTGTTTTAGAGAGTAACACAAATTACAGTCAATAATGGAATTTAATGATTATTTGCCGTATATTTAGAACGTGCAAGTGAAACACATCTGCATTTACACATGATAACGATTGTAGTTTGAAAACCGGGGCCCAAAATAGGAGTGTTTTTTTCATAACTTTCAGCACTGTTGTGTTTATACAACTTAAACTTATTATTGTTATATTATAGGCAATTTGTAATGGTCTAATTTAATAACTTGACCGGAAGTGGGCATATAAGTCAGTTATACCCACACTTACTCGGTGTATCGGTGAATATCCTACATATGAGGTCTCCTAGACAAAAACTGTAGGATATTCACTGATACACCTCGTAAAGTCTGGGTATAACTATTACTTACACATGTTCAAAAACAATTTAATATAAAAAATGTTTTAAGTAGATTAGAGTAAGAATGGTAAACATTGGTTTTAATGTGCTCCTTCACAGCGAATCAAGAACAACTTTACACCTACCAAATGATTCTAGAAATAAACATATCCATCCGGCTACTGAGGGGTGTGGAAACACACAAAACTTTACTTATTCCTCAACAAAAAAACTTTTTAAATCTACTGAAGCTAAAAGTTACTTGTCCAAGCTTTAATAAAAGTAAATTTGGCATTATTATTATTATAACAGTATTGTGTGTATATTTTAAAGTACAGTGTGTATTTTCAAAAATAAGGTATCACTTTTAAATCTCCTTTCCAAAGGTTCGTCAAAGGCCATAGTGTATATTGTCATATCTGTGGGAAAGTGCATATAAAAGACCCTTGCTGCTTACTGGAAAGAGTAGCCTATGTGGTTTTCTCTAAAGTAATATGTGAGAAAGACATCCAATAGCCGATAATAAAATAAAACTCAATGTGCTCTAGAGATGTTGTTAAAACAAACATTACTCTGTTTTTTTCAAAGGGTCTATTTTCAAAAATAAGGTATCATTTTGAAATCTTGAAATTAGAAAATGTGGAGAATCCAATATACCTAATTTATTAGTTCTTTGTTTAGAGAATACTAAAGTTTGTTTTATTTAACTACGCCTCTAGTACAGATTGATTTGTATCTTATCATCGGGTATTGGACGTCAATCATATGACATTATGACACATGTATTTAGAGGAAAAATGCTTCCGCCACAATGGCTACTCTTTCTGATAAACAGCAAGGGTCTTTTATATGCACCGTCCCACAGACAGGGCAGCAAATACCACATCCTTTGATGAACCAGTTGTGTTTGGAACAGAAGATAGCCCAAACTGCAATTGGGTCCACTGAGAAGGATCGATCTGACGATGGACCGCTTCACAAGCGGACATGGTATCATTTGAGCTAGATCCCGCACCTTGTTTAGATAATACTGACCTGGTAGTAGAGAAAACTCGCTTGTACTGAGCCATGCAGACAGGCACCGTGTCACGAATCAACAATGGCTCCAGTTCTTCCCGGTCTATCTTCTGTTTCCATAGTAACAAGTAATACACATAAACAGCAGCTCTAAAAAAGATAGCAAAACATTGTGAATGCAAAATAAATTTAATAATTTTTTTTTTAATCTGTCGAGAGTTAGTGCCCTTGGTTAGCTGGTAATACATGTTTTATCTTTCTGGTCTATCTTTTGTTTCCATAGTAACAAGTAATACACATAAACAGCAGCCCTAAAAAAAGATAGCAAAACAATGTGAATGCAAAACAAACAACAACAAAAAACACTGTCGAGAGTTAGCTCCCATAGTTAATTTGTAATACAGGTTTACATCTTTCCAGTCTATTTTCTGTTTCCATAATAACAAGTCATACACATAAACAGCTGATCTAAAACAGATATTAAAACATTGTGAATATAAAAACAAAACAAAAAAAACACTGTCGAGAGTTAGCTCCCTAAGTTAACTTGTAATACATGTTTATAATCTATTTAAAACTGTTTTATAGCGGTGCCTACTCATATCCATTGCAGGTATTGTTGGACTAAATAAAATCCCACTGGCCATAGTAACATTTCTTAATAAAAATAATAGAAGCAGCATTTCAAACCACTGGGCCAGTATACAGAGTCTGACGTCTGCCATGAACTATAATTCAAAGAAAATATACTGTCACATAGCATTTTAACGACTTACAGGCTTTTTACACTGGACCCCATTAACCCGCACAAAATATCACTTGAAATTTGTTTGCCTCCCCTGGTATCAACAAGTACCTATTGTCGCTGATGTAATGAAATTACAGGGTATATGCCATATTTTAAAATACCCACTGCCTCATATATCTACCAATCACAGCTGAGGTTTCATTCATTTCGGATAGATATGATGGTGCTCCTAGAACTCTGACCTGAGAATCATGTGATTTGGTATGATGCCACCTGCAATACTAACTATGTGGAACTATGTCCCACACTGTGATGAATGCAATGGAAGAGGTACTGGAGCCGGATCTAGCTCAAACGGTAGCGTGTGTGGCCTGTGAACCAGTCGGTCGTCAGATCTTTCGTTCTCAGTTTGGGTTATTTTCCGTTCCAACCAGTTGTCCACGACTGGTTCATCAAAGGACGTAGTATGTGCTGTCCTGTTTGTTGGACAGTGCATATAAAAGACCCCTTGCTGCTTATCAGAAAGAGTAGCCTATGTGTTGGCAGAGGGATTCCTCTAAAACACATACATGTATGTCACAATGACCATATGATTGACGTCCAATAGCAGATGATAAGATGAAAATCAATGTGTTCTAGAGGAATCGTTAAATAAAACAAATTTTACTTTTACTTTTTTTGGACCACTCGGCTATTTCTCTTCCCAGCCAATCACCGGTGATATTTACGATGATTCACCAGTTTTTCTCTGTAATTAATGACTACAGGTTATCACTATTCTGCATATTTGTCCCTTGGACTCTGCTTTCTACATAGCTGTGATCACGATAATGTTGTTTAGACTGAAACTACAAACTGTGAGAATTCTATTTAATATTTACTTTTTCTTCACTTCACTGACATAATGTGGAAAGCATGCAGTAATCATTCTTGATTTAGTTCAATGTGAGTACCTGGCAGTCTGCTTTTCGGTTGGTTTCCATTCACACTGGTCTATAACGTAATAATTGCTGTTTATCGGCAGTGGACTTCGGTTCATCAGATACACATACTTCTCCCTGTAACAGATACATTATCTATGAGATAAAACTCTATGACATACGTGTACAAGTTGCTGTTTATATATACAGTGGGACCTGTTCATACCATACAAACCAGCCAAATTTCTTGGTCTCGAATTTTCCACTATGGACAGGTTTCACATACAAATACACACAATATACATACACACACAAATACATACACACACGTCTCCTATAACAAAAACACACTACCTACATTATTGTATTATTACAAACCACATACATTGTAGCACGTCTTTCTTTATTAAATTACACATACATACATTATACATGTAAATTATCATAAATTTCTATTTAAAAATTCATTTTCAATCCTTAGATCTTTGATTGAGATAATTTAAATTTTTCAGGAGTTTCTCATAAACTAAATCAAAATTTCATGATGTTCCAGGCCCGGTAAATTATTCATAACTTTCCAGGATTTTTATAACTTTTCCGGTGCAGCAGTTAATTACAAACACCCTGGAAATCATAAAACTCCCACTTGTAATTTTCTAGGAAATCACAAACTCCCACTTGTAATTTTCTAGGAAATCACAAAAATCCCCCCTGGAAATCACATCCCCTCTAACCATAATCCTAACACTAACCCATATATGGGCATGGGTTATCACAAGTGGGGGTTTGTGATTTACAAGATGTGCGATTTCCTGCTACACCGGATTTTCATAACTCATATGAACTCTGTTACAACTTACCACCAATCGCTGACCCAGTTGTGCACCCACCATGACCGTAATACAAGAACCTTCTGAAGTTTCGGTCCGACGGATATTAAAAACTTGTCAGCCTCTTCACTGATTGTCTTAAATATCTCCGAATCTTCTCCGTACAGCGGTTTTAGTGATTCGAGAAGCCCCATCACGGTCTTCTTCAGAGGGGGTACAGTCATACGCGGCAGACTGAGCTGGTAGCTATAGAGAGACGGCCGACATCCACCAATCACACGTACCAGTATAGCCCACATGATAGTATATAGAGACTGGCGCTTCGGAAGCTCATCTGCAAAGTCATTAATTATAGGATATTAAACAACTTTCCATTTAGTATCATGTTTATGTCATTAGTGAAATAAATTTCAGTTGTCATGGGCTTTAGCGAGTGACAATGAAAATTATTTCACAAGGGACATAAATATGATGCGAAATGGAAGCGAGTTTAATATCTTATTTATTACCCATTAACAATTTTAAGTATAATTTGAAGGAAAAAAACCCTAATAACAACAAAAATGAAACCAATCGTTTTCCTTTTTTGGAAACTATGTAAAATAATATGACGTCGTATGACGTCAAGGTGTTACGTCCCAGTATGACATAGTACTAGGACGTAACACTTTGATGAACCAAAATATGTTGAGCCATATGGGTAATAAGTTCTAGTATAAGCAATGTTTATTTTCAACAAACATCTCCAGTCTGCATGGATTCAAAAAGTAAGTCCAGGCTTAGAAATAATTATTTTAGTTCAGCTGGTCAAAATCTCCAGCATCAGTCAATATGTGCCGGACATTAAAGAAAATGTTCCTGACATACATATAATATGAACATTTTAAACAAAATACACAATTTAGTTTTTACGGTATATGCTTTTTATTATTTAATTCTTTACAATTTATTCAACAGTCACAATCTGTATTAAGTTGACTTTATACAGAAATGTTATTTTTACCGAAAGTTAAAACACGAGTGTCGAAATGACTGACACAATTAACTTTGTGACAATCAAATCTTCCAAAACTACAAATTTGTACTGGTCAATGTCCTTGACGACCCACTTATTTCCAGGCTTGAAGTGTCCTCAACAAATGTACTGGAATAAAATCTCAGTCGAGGAATGTTATTTTTAATCTCAGTATCAACTCCAACCCAGAGTAAGTGCTCTGCAAGACTCATTGGGTAGATGTATACCACATACACCAACCAGTGGTCCACAACCGATTTATCAAAAGGTCGTAGTGTGCTATTCAGTCTGTGTGATAATGCATATAAAAGATCCCTTGCTGCTTATTGGTAAGAGTATCCACGTTTGTGTGGTGGCAGCAGGTTTCGTCACTTCTACTAACACTATGTGACTAACCTCTGTCTTGGACACACAGCACTGGAAGCTTAGCTCTGTGCCTAGGACAGTGTTTGAACCTTAACCTTCTGGACACTGAAGACGACATTTCTCGCCACACTGTTATAACCACAGTTAAGTTTTAAAAATAAATGATACTTTAATTTCCGGGAACATTGGAGTTCTCCCCTAAAAGAATTCTTCTTAAAAAAAAACCCACAAAATTCTTGGAAGTTCATAGTTTTTCTTCGCAATTTTAGTTTGAAAAAAGTTTTCTTGGCTAAATTTACGTGATCGGTAACAATGGCGTAACGTTGTGCTCACATTGAGGACATAATAGCTACTTCTGATTGATATTTAGATTGTTTATTTGATCATTTTTTCACCAAGGAAAATTGTGAAATGGAAGGGAATTTAATTAATTTTCATTTGTACACAAAGTTTGGCCAGTGTGACACGGTAGGCTCTAGAGGTGTCGTTAAATAAAACAAACTTTACTTTTACTTTTAAAACAAAAATAATATACATGTACTTACACATCCAGCCTCTGTAAGCGAATAGGATTCTCAGTGAATATCTCCGTACATTGAGGACGATGATAAAAAATGCCAAACTGACGATGGTGGATCCGAGAACAGACCTGACGACTGTCGGACATCCTAGAAGTAAAACAAAACAATACTTACAGGTCATCTCAAAACTGAATAGCTTTCCTTAAACTCCCACCCACCACAAAACACAAAGATATATTCATATTTGGTATTAGCTGGTATAAAATACACACTGATTCAAAAACATTTTATGAAACCAGAATAACTTTCTTGTTCTACCTTAAAGGAGAAGTGAAATATAGCCAATTTTGTGGTCATTATATTCAATACAGTATTATAAATTAATAAGTTTAACAATTTGTTTGAATAAAATCACGCAATCATGTTTTAAAACGAAATAAAAATATACATTAAAATTTATCGGCATTCTATAGTTTTCGGAATCATTCATTGATTTTTGTACGCAATTGCCCTAGTGCCACGCAAAGGAAGACAGTCATTCACTATTCAGCGTTTCGTTCATTTGTAGTCTTTTTCTTTTCGGTATGGTCCAGTGTGTCGCATTAAATTATACGAACAGATCGCATAGTCCTGCGGAATTTGAGAGGCTCTGTGCTCTAAATATTGATTACGAATGAAACTTACATGCATTTGTTATAATAGATCTCGCTTTCATATGACGTAAGACATTTTAATTAACCATGGTAGAGGGAATTCCTTGCCGAGTCAATAGATTTTTCTAACTTTTAAAAATTAGAATTCTTCATATTTCAAGATTTCAAAAAATGTTTTTGCAGCTATAAAAATATTCAGACGTTTCAAAAAAACAGCTAATGGTGGAATACCCATCATGTGACTCAAAATATACAGATGTATATGTCACAACTCCTTCATTATTTTTTCAATTTATTTGTATGTGAGCATAATTCATTATCTTTTAAATAATGATAATAAGCGAGATGCAGTGGTTATGTAAGTAGCTGAATGAAGTATTTCTATGGAAAAATCAAATGTTTATATTTTAAATAAATTATTTGTTTGGAAATTAATTAGGTTAAGGGTGTGTGACAGTAAGTGTTTAATACCTTAAAATTATTTTTAAAAATGGCAGTTTATCGACCACATAGAATCACTTATAATTCTGTATCAATAAACTTTTCATATACTCAACCAAAAACGAAAGTATGCATGTAATCAGTAAATGAATGAATGAATGTAATTAGTAGTAATTTATTTCATAAACCAGACGACATTCATGGCAGACATTCTGGAATTAGATAACCACACTATTTAGGAGGTGTGTGTGTGTGCAGTAATATCACAAGTTGCCCCTTGTGTTTACTGCCAATGGACCATTACTGTGACCCCATGAAACAAAAATATTTCAACATGCAAACTTTCTTTTTTGGTTTAGTATATTTTTATATTAAAAAAAATAATGACAAATGTCTGAAATAATATAGCAAAGATATTACCCACAGTCAATATAATATCATCTTTTTGGGCATCATTTAGTTTTGTTACGATCCTTTTGTAACAATCAAAAATCATTATTATATTTATTTTATTTCAAGCACACTGTCATGGGCATCAATTTAAGCTGACCTTGAGGTAAATACAGAAGATCTTCAATGTCACGAAGCCGATTTGTGATTGGACGAGCCAGTGGCCAATCAAAGAGCTGGAGAGCTGCCAGTGGTGCCACTAGAACACAGAGATTCCATACCGATGTTGGCCACAAACGATTGTAGATCAAGTTCCTTAAAAAGATAAACCCATGTTAGACTGTTAGGCCTTCAATGTTCAATCCTCACAATGTCAGGGGTCTCTCAAGTCAATGGGACCCCTGACAAATATAGCTCATAAAAACTCGGGCCGAGAAAATAGTTTTTGATTGGATGCTTCGCATCATGAGAAGATCACAATTCGGTTTTCAATACATCGGCCTTCACCTTATCGATTTAAATAATTAATCATGGAAAAAATTACCAAAATACAGTGGTTATCAGAAACATCAGTTTCAAAGGTAATACCAAAAATGCTAAATAATGACAGTTGCCTTCTTTGTAAGAAATTGTTACCAAAGAAGACCAGGCGCTTTATATTCAGTCATAGTTTCACTGTGAAAAAGCAACTTCTCAAAGTGTTGGGGAATTTTCCACAAGAACATGATAGTTGCTGATCTGGTTTATAAAACGAGTGATCCGAATGGATAATATTTTTAAGCATGACATCACCAAAAATGTGAATAGATGGTACACTAAGCAGCCTGGGTTTTTATGAACTATATTTGTCCCATGGACTTCACTGACCCTTGACTTTGTGAGGTCAGTGTTCTTGTTGGCAGAAAATTAAAGGATGGCATTAAAAATATGTTTAAATCTCACCCTATGCCAAATCCAAAACTTACAAGGCTCGAAATTCATTTTCAAGATTGAAAAGCAATATTTGCTTGTCCGATTTTAAATGGGAAGCAAATGCTTGAAATTGTGAAGCTGTTTTAGATTAAAGACTTTTTAGCAATTGCTGCCATTGTTGTTGGTACATGTACATATAGTCTGGAAATCACAAAAACAAATCTAAATTCAACTCTTGGATCTCGTCGACCTAATTTACGAATAATATACTCAAGAAACCATAGAAGTGTTCAGACTGAGTTTTGAAACTGTTCCAATGGTGTTCAAAATGCGATCTATGGTAGCACTATTTCTTCATTAAAATTTTTATATATAATTGTAACTTTTTCTACAAGAATACATAAGACTTGTGACAAACGAAGATGTAAAGCTCAAAGAAATCCAGAATATAGTTAGAATATATATTTTAAAATAAGAAGGGAAGCAAAAAAATGCTTTTTAAACTGAATATCAGAAAGCATATTGGGCATTTTGAGCGGTATTTGCCACCTGTCGCCTGTCAATTTTGAGCCTTGAATTAGAAGAAAAAATGAACGTTTCCTTTTATCTACTCTTATAATTACCCCTACTCCTTCCACGTAAACCCCACAAATATCCTAACTGTGTATATTCTAATACAACTTATACTGATTCTTTATAAATTATACTTTTTCAACAAATCAAAATTTAATTTTAATATTCTTCTGCAGTGGCGTTGGAACGAAATTCATATGGGGGGGGGAGGAGGGGGGCTACTAATACTAAGAAGCAACTGACTTCACCAAAAAACACAAGAATAACATTAAAAAATTTAATTATTGGGGTTGGGGCTGCAGCCCCCCAGCTCCAATGCCCCTGTTCTGAAAATCCCTTTACATGATGTTACCAAGTTGCACTTTTCAACAAAATATTGGAAATATAGGCCCCATTTCAAACGGCTAATTAAGTATTTTTGTTATCTGTGCTAAATATATATGATTTATGTATGTACATGTAGTGTATATGATGTACTTAGCAGGGTCACTGAAACGAAATTCATATTGTGGGGGGGCTGCTCATATTGGGGGTGCTGTTCCCGTTTCTGAACATCAGAATTTGCCAGTGAATAATTCAACAATGAATAAAAAAACATATTTATTTGAATAAATCTAAATTAGGTCAATGCCCCTGCTTAGGATCACCTTGACTCTGTTTGCAATATCAATATTCTTTATCAAATGCCCAAAGGTTCATCTTTTCCTATACCAGGGGGGGAAGGCCTCCTCAAAATCGTAGGTTCATGCCAACTGCCCTCCCTGGCTCCCCCTCATTTCTGGCCTGATTGTGACAACAACACGTGTGCGTCACAACAACTTGCTCTGAACATGTTAAAACACATCACTTTCACCTGTTGCCAGTGTTAAAAGACACAGCATTTATGGCAAACTGTTAACTCATTGTCACGATCAGCTAAGGGCCGATTTCTCATTGACAGTTCAACTTCGATTCTTAGTTTAAACTGTGTCCACATGTGTTAAAAGAATGGGTTGAACTGTAGATCATGGCTGAACCGTCAACGAAAAACTGGGCCTTAGGACAGATTTCTCGTCGACAGTTCAACCTCGATTCTTAGTTTAAACTGTGTCCACGCGTGTTAAAAGATTGGGTTGAACTGTGGATCTTGGCTGAACCATAAATGAGAAACTGGGCCTAAATGTCAGCTTATCTGATCTGAGTTTAAGACAAATAGCAGGACAGTGACCTGCTTATATGGGACAGTGAGAACATTAGACCTAGAACAATAAATGGGGACGAAAAAAGAAAAGTAAAATTAGTTTTATTTAACAATGCCTCTAGAGCACATTGGTTTTTATCTTATCATCGGCTAATGAACATCAATCATATGATCATTCCGATATATATTTTTAGAGGAAACCTGCTGCCACCACATAGGCTACTTCTTCCGATAAGCAGAAAGGGGTCTTTTATATGCACAGTCCTACAGACAGGACAGCACATACCACAGATTTTGATGAACCAGTTGTGGACCACTGGTTGGAATGGATATGGGGCAGTGAGAACATCATGCTTAGTACAATAAATGATGAAGAGATAATACAACTTTAATATTCAGAATACCCAGTGGCGGATCCGGAAAATCAATTTAGAGGGGCCCCAATAAAATTATTTGGATACTTTTAATGTCAAAAAAATAATAATAACAAAGTAAAGTTTGTTTTATTTAACGACGCCTCTAGAACACATTGATTTATATTTTATCATTGGTTATTGGACGTC
>JAULBS010159557.1:0-11676 GCA_032355785.1 Symmetromphalus regularis | reverse complement strand
AATGAGATCACTCATATCAAATTTCATGCTTGTATAACCATTTAAGATAGTATTCCTGTTATCAGATCTACTAAAATGGCTATTAAAAGATATACATTTTTCAGGATGGGGGTCCATGTTTTGTCCCCTATATTTTGCAAAGGCAGCCCCAGATCCCTGGTTACCAAACTTTTTTTGTGTACATATATGATAAGGAATGAAAAAATACCAGTCTACATAATGACGGCTCCGGTTGGCACTTAACTCATTATGAAGCCGGTCTACTAACAATACACATCATTTTAATTGAACATAAGCTGGAATTACAAAAAGAAAGGGGAAAAAAGCATACCTGGTTCAAAAATTGCAGATGAAACACTGCCGATTCCGCTATCTGGTGCTGAAAAAATAAAAGACAGTGCATTAATACATGGGTCAATCCATTTTTTTTTTTTAAATGGCAAAAAGGGTGTTTCAGAATTTATAAGTAAAAGTAGTAACGCTGTTCTAAAAATAGTGATTTATTGTTTTGGCGGAAATCAGCTACCGTACATTTCTGTAAATAAAATGATATAGGAAATGCAAATGTGTTGACCTTCACGTTGCCAGAAAAAAAGGGGGGGGGGATTCGTTAGTCATTTAATTCAAAGGCGAACAAAAAATTAGAAAATGTTTTATAAAAAATAACAGCGATCGAGCCAGAACAAATGAAAGAAAGAACTGATAAAGGGAGATAACTGATAAAAATAGATATGCCCATTAGGCATTACCTGCTCTCTGCATTCTGCCAGGTGTTTCTCTCCGGTCATCATCTGTTAATTGAAATAAAAACAGTTTTTTAAACTTCCAGAAAGGTATAGTGCTGTTAACAAATGTATATGAGTTTAATTTGCAGAATTCCAACAAGCCGGTTAGTGAACATTTTTCTTAACCTTTTTACATAATTTACATGGTGACGAAATCACAAATAACAGGTCTTTTTAAAGATGCCCATTAATATAATAATAATAAGTTCATTTATATAGCGCTAAAATCCACACTAATATATGCTCAAAGCGCATTACATAAATCAAATGACATGGTTAAAACAATAACAATATAATTTAATATATCTCACATTGATATCTGACATTATTATATTTACTCAACATAGAAATATATGAACCTGAAATCAAGTTAAAATACATAAAACATAAGCCCCTATTGTAAGATTTTCGCAAACATCGCAACGCTTGACTTCACACTAACCTCGAACCCCCTTTTCAAAATCCTATGTACGCCCATGTAGTAAAACAATTTGTAGGATGATATTAAAATAACAAATAAATATCAGTCATTATAAATGATTAAGTGGGGGGGGGGGGGGAGGGGCGATAAAAAGATACACTGAATAATTAACACTGATATTACTAATGTTTGAATGCTTTAATGATGGTACGGAGGATAAATATGCATTTTAAAACGTAATATGATCTAAAATATAAAATTGATTGCAAGCGCATGTGCAGGAACGTTTACTGTGGGGCCTAAAACGCATAAAATATCTGTCATAAGTGAACACCATATAATAATTATTAAAAAAATTATTCTTTGAGTAGGTGGGATGTAGCTCGAGCGGTAGCGTGTCCGCTTGTGAAGCGGTCGTTCATCGGATCAATCCTTCTCAGTGGACCCATTTGCAGTTTGGGCTATTTTCCGTTTCAACCAGTGGTACACAACTAGTTCATCAAAGGCCGTGGTATGTGCTGTCCTGTCTGTGGGAAAGTGTATATAAAAGACCCCTTGCTGCTTATCGGAAAGAGTAGCCTAAGTAGCGGCAGCGTGTTTCCTCTAAAGAAACATGTCAGAATGACCATATGTTTGATGTCCAATAGCCGATGATAAGATAAAAATCAGTGTGCTCTAAAGGTGTCGTTAAATACATTAAAAAAAAAACTTCCCTTGAAACCCTCCCCGGCACACGCGCCTGGATTGAGCAGTTTAGGATCAGTTGTTCATTTTATCGTTTAAAATCACACTTTTATAACAGAATCAAGCGTATGAAACGAATTGTCAATGGACGAATTGTTCAAAATAACAACAAAAAAATATTTGACGTACATTCAGATATATCGTTACATATACACACACACACAAATACATACATTGCTCTGTTGTTATTAATGTATTTTTTTATTAAGTTACTTCTATTTCAGTGGCGTAGCTTCCTTTAAGCACTGTACGCACGTGTCTACTGCGGCCATATAGACTTTAAACATTTCCGGGGGGGGGGGGGATACCACCGGACCTCCACAGAGGAACTGTGCCTACACGTTTATTTATGCCAAGCTACGCCACTGTATTATGAATTTATTTTGTATTACCTGTTTCATGTGGATTCAATTCAAGTTGATGGAGTTGCTTCACTGCTTCAGTAATCTTTTTGTCGACTTTGCAAGTTTCATTAACAATTTCGTCCAGGTCGTTTGGTGGTATTATTTCTGGTTGCACCTCAATTTTGCCAAACTTCGCATTCACTTGTTTGTTAGATATCATAAGATTTATTTCACTTAGTTTTTTATTTTTATCCTTTAATTCTTTGACGTAATATTCTCTCAATGCATTGCAAATGTCGTTAGCGGAGGGCGATATGTCACTGGCCATATCGTCAATAAAAAAATCAGCAATGTCGTTACCAACAAGGATCCACTTTGTGGTTTAGTAACTCGTCCTTTAAAACAAGCACACAATTATTTACAATATTACACAATAAATATACTAAATTATATATTTCACACAATCAAACGTTCTGTTTAGACAAAACATTTTTAAATAAACGATTTATCAGGATTAGGGAAGTGTGGGTCAGTGTCCCTGCAAGGTAACTTTTAATTTTGTTTTGAAATATTATCGGTCTGTAATCAAACAGGATGTATAACATTTTGTTTACGTACTTATATTTTTTGAAGAAGTGAACAAAATGAAGCCAAAAGTTTATTTATAAACGTAATTTACCAAAATTTTCTTTTTAAATAAAATATAAATTATACATCATCTATTTACATAATTAAATGTATTTGACCCTTCACTATGCAACTCATTTTAAAAGATATTTCCAGTTTTATACATGTATTTCCATTTTAACAATAGCATTATCTTCCTTTCCTTTATATGGTCTTGTGTTCGTATTTGTTTTGAATCCAAACACGCGCACTCAAGCACGCACACATGCAAGCACGTTTGCACATGCATACACATACCCGCGCGCACACATCGTCTGTGGGAGCTTCGATGGTCCAGTGATAGAACGTCGGACTCTCAGGTTCAAAACCCGTTGGAGATTGGCTCACACTTAACTACTTCATAAACAAATGTTTGACATCCAATAGCCGATGATTAACAAATCAATGTGCTCTAGTGTCTTAGAAAGTTTTTAAAAATAAAAAAATAATAACCACACCTCGATTGCGAAATTTTAGATTCACCCCTGAACACCATGTCCTAACCATACCGCCATTTTCCTAACTACCAACAACCAATGAAATGCATGTATATTGTAATCCAGGTCAATACAGTATAATGGAGACAACTTCCTCGTTTATTTGAAGTGTTTGTTATTGATATCGGGTAACCTGTTCATGGTCGTAAATCCCAGGGAGGGGACGGGGGGGGGGGGACACTTCCCACCACTTTTTTTGACGTGGTGACGCCTATATAATTACCCCCCCCCACACTTTTTGCTTAGAAAAACTGAAAATTTCAGTGAAATTAAAATTAAAATGCCTAAATATAAATAATATTTACCAGTATTTCTCTTTATTGTACCAATGTAACACTTAACCATGTCGTCTTAGCGCAAATATACCGAAGTACACAAGTGGTCTATAATGTTGGAGGGTGAGGGGGTGAGGGGCACAGCGGGATGGTCCGTCTCACCCACTTTTTGGACAAGTGTATGTTCCGTCCCCCCCACCCACTTTCAGGAACGGATTTTCTTTCGCCCTTGGTGCGCACACTCACCTCCACCCCCATTTATGCATTTAAATCATATTTTAAAAAAAACTGTATTCTCAGGTGGTATGCAGCTGCGTACTTGCGTATATGGAAGATGAGCCATTAATCAAACATTCCTTTCCTTGAGGAGCAACAACTAAAAGCATTCCACCAACCCAGTATCATAAATTACCATATTAATATGTGTCTACAACTGGTATATGCAACACTTCAATTACCATTTACACCATAGATATAACATTACATATCACATTTCAAATAAATGATAAAAAATATGACCTTACGTTTCTTGACAGAAGTGTCCGTGACGACCCCGTTCTGCACAATGTTATGTTAATTAGAAAAAGAAAAAAATCACGCCTTTGAAGCTCAAGGTGTGCACCATCACGAGTTCAGATTAAATTACGCGATCTTTACGTCTTAGAAAAAAATGTGTTAATTATCACAACTGCCACATATATCACTAATGGAAGGATCTAAAATGACAAATCTTATCTTGCTTAAAATTGCATCTCTGCATAAGACAGAGTTTATCGGATATAAAGATAAAAACGTAATGATACAATGTGTTCGCGAAAGTTGAGACTATCCTGCCCCACTGGGGGCATCCTTCATAAGTACAGGTATTAAACACTTCATTTGGTGAATATCCTAAACGTAGCCCTACTCCATCCCCATAAAATTATTTTGTATGTTGGTTGGTTGTACTTATTTTCATGCTTATATGCAATTAAGGTTCAAGCACGCTGTTTTGGATAAACAAATTAGTTTCTTGTGCTGTTTGTGCAGAACAGAGGTTAGTGTTAGTAGGAGAGACAAAACCTGCTGCCTCCATTCTAATATGGCTACTCTTACAGATTATCAAGCAGCAAGTGATCTTTTATATGCACTATCCCAAGAACATGACATTTGCCGATTTGGCTTATAAAACGAGCGATCTGATTGGATAATATTTTTAAGTATGATATCACCAAAAATGTGTTCGCATAGATGGCGCAGTAAGCAGCCTGAGTTTTTATGAGCTATGTTGGTCAGGGGTCCAAACGGACTCGGAGTGACCCCTGACATTGTGAGGATGGTACTGAGATTAAATAACACATGCCTTGACTGAGATTTGATCCGGTACCTACCAACCGAGAATCCAGTAGCTTTACCAGTGCACCACCGGAGCCCGTTATTTTTGGAGTTCAAACAATAAACAAACATGTACATAATATTTCAGTACTACAGACCGAAAATGTATACTAATTAAAAATATTCCCAGGCAGACTTATTAGTCAACGGATTACCACCACCTTTTTCTATATTTATGAATGTACTAATATAAGTACGGTCCGTGCCCTCTAGTTTAGCAGTATTAAATGATCTATTAAAAGTTGGGTGCACTTCAAATGATGCTCTTTGGAACATGTGCGTAAATCCCGGGTGGATACGCCCCCCCCTCCACCACACGTTTTGGACAGGGGGGAAGCCTATGTAATTATCACCCCCACTTTTTGCTTCGAACAACTGAAATTAAAATGCCTAAATAATCATCTTCACTAATATTTCTCTTTATTGTATCAATGTAACACTTACCCATGTTGTCTTAGAGCAAATACAGTTTAAATGAAGTACACAAGAGGTCTATAATGGCGTCAAGACGGAGGGAGGGGACGGAAATAGTGGGATGCCCCACTTTTTGGACAATGGAATGGTCCGTCCCACCCCCGACTTTTTGGACAGGGGGAATGTTCCGTCCCCCCCCACTTTCAGGAACGGATTTCGCCCTTGCTTTGGAACCTTCCGATGAGATTGGCAGATTTTACCAAAAATGTTTATATTTATCCTGGATGTGTCATTTCAGCATACATGCATATTACGTTACTAGCAGTTTGATAAAAACGGATATACATGTAATAAAACACTGATTCAAATTCAATATCATAAACACTTCATTAGTGGCGAACTCATACACACAGTGGATATTACATCTATTAAATTACTGGGTGTCCGTTGACCATTTGTCAGCTAGTCAGATGAAACAATACAAAAATAGCGGGTGTGACAACATCACTATTTTTAACGATCTTTTTTGTATGCATAGTATGACTAGATTTCAGCATCAAATTAGTCAGATAACTAACTTTGTACTCTATCCAGAAAACATAAATATAACAACATAATGTGTAACGTACTTTAAATAAAAACAAGTTTTCAATTTGCATCATTATAATTATCACAAAATATAGAAAAAAGAAAGACCCTGTGCATCTTTTGAAATGTTTTGTTCATAATAAATTATAAGAAAATAAAAACAACACACATTTAAACATCAAATGACTAGCAAGCATCAAGAGTTTGTAGTTGAACGTTAGTATCTCCTGGCAAACAATCCAAAGTCTTATTATCGTCTGTAGCTACATTGCTAGAATCCTGTAACTGTTTTGCAAAGTTTTTAAGAGTTTTCACTTTGATAGAGGATATAACGTCCTGCTTTGCACTGTTAAGTCCAACATTCTGCTCAGAATTTATATTACCATTATAGTCCCCATCACAAGCTTTCACAGATCGTGGTCGTGTAGAAGCCACGACGACCTTCACTTTGGCGGAAAAGGGTGGTTCACAAAAAGACGGTCGTAAGTTGGAATATTTACTCTGACGACTTTTCACAAATAAGTTCTCCATAGGGTACTGGTCTGCTTTCTTTAGCTTTGCTGCTTGAAGATGGCCGTTCAGACTGAGAAACCTTACATCTTTCCCAGGAATTCCGCGCGTAAGCATGGACTTGCCGCAATATGTGTTGTGGCGCTCCAGTTTCTTGTAATCTATCTCCGTAACGGCGGGGAGTTTTACAAGGAACGTTTTGTCTTCAAAAGAAACAATTTCAGTTCTTTCTCTTCTGATCCTCAGCATAGGCAACACTGGTTTGCTAGGCGCCTGTGTACTCCATGGTCTACTTTCATAGTCAGGTTGGTGATACATGACCTTTTTGAATTCATTTTGTTCACTATCCTGATAAGACAAATTTGGCAAATTCATGCCAGCTAGGCGGTTCTCGTCTTCTCTTTTCCATTTCTTTATCTTTCTATCTTGCTGTGCAACAAACGCTCTTCTGGACAGATCACACGAAACTGATTCTTTTTGTCGTCTGCGTGAAATATTGGACAACGTCATATCAAGATGGCGGTCTTGACTGACGTTTTCGTGCAGTATAGTGTGATAAAGACGTGTTTTCGGTAACGCATGTTTAACCGATAAATACTGTTTCATCTTTATATTCTTTGTACTATGGGTATTAACCATGTCTGTTAGCATCGACATTTCTTCCCCACCATTCTGGGCTCCATTACGAACATCCGCCTGATTTCTTGCAACCTCCATCGTTAAAAGTAGTTATCACTTCTGTTTGCAAAAATAAACTTATGAACCACGTCTGGTGATGAATTAAGCAGAACTCAGGTCATAAACTGATAAATACAGGACACTTCGTGTGAAAGTTAAATGTCTTTAGTTTGATTTGTTGAACACTTGTATTCTCAGTCGACATGACGTCTGGTAATAACACAGAAGTTATTTAAGCTCTCTATGAATCCTAGACCATGAAAACACATAACCATGACGAAACGAAGTAATACATGATGTGTATATATATTGCTAACATACCACAGAACAATCGCTTTAGTCTTTGAATGAATGATATTGAACACGTTATAATACAGCAATAAACTTTACCAACAGTTTAACATATCAGTTTAACACATAAACAGGTATCAGTTGTCGACTAGAAGAGAATGATTTATTCTCATATTACCTCTATATCCCCATGAGTGTTGAATGTGTGGTCATCCACAAGTGTAAAACAAATACCACAATGTCAACGACAAGAATTAAAAGCAATTCTTTTTGTGAGTTATTTCTAGTTCTTCCCGATATAACAATACACAACTCATATACTGATATTCTTATCGACCGTACTGAAACTTCCTTATTAGAAAGATGCACTACATTTTGACCATCACTCCGCAATGTAGGTTCTAACAAACTGCTAATATTAAAAACCTCTATTTGTATCATTGTCGGCCTGGTGAGACTACGTAACACATAAAAAAACCCTGTCTAACATGCATGCGTTGTATTTAACATGTTAGTGATCATGGCCTGTACCTGGAATAATCCTCGTTATTGGATCTATTATAATCCCACTGCTATTGTTTCTCAATATAATTAACCTCCCATGCGTGAAAGGTGCAAATCAGGCGTTAACGTCTATGATATACTAGTTGGGATATAATAAGAATTTATCACAGAACCTGCCTTTATGAGGTTAATCCTATTACACAGTCCCTATAGGAGCCGGGAGCAATGGCTAGAGGGGGCTCAGCGCCCTACTTTTTTCTCTAGTTTTTATTTCGGGTAGATTCCTTTCTCTAGTCCAACATTTAAAATAACGAAACTTGCAAGGCCTTTTATAAGCCCCCACCCCACTTTGAAAATCCCCCATACGTTACTGTTACAAACAAAAGTGGAATATGTATTTAATGAGCATATTAATAATACTTGTATTTTATTTTGACAAACTGTCAGATGACCTTCAAATTATTCGAGAGACGCGATGCACATATCATTTTACCCTTTCGAATTCCTTAGCTAACGTTGAATTTTCCTCATAGCTCTCCATTGGATACTGGTTTGATTTGTAGTTCAAACTGTAATCTTAAGTTTGTAGCTAGGATGGGACAGAACGAATATGTTTCTCTTTCTCTTTTCTTATTTTTAAAATCACAGATACGCGGGTTTATAATTCATTGTAGACAAACTGAACACGAACATGGAACACTTTCTACACGTGCTTATGTCAACTTACTGTTCTAACAGGTTTCCCACGAATTTGAAAATTCAATTACATAAGGGTTTCCACTCAGTATAACACCTTTGGGGAGATTAGACAGATTAACTGTATTCTTGAATAAAATATGAGACAGGTAGGGGTAGACCCTCCAGCCCAACATCACTCGGAACCAGGCCCGTGCAAAGTTGGTAATAGACGCGTGCCAGATGGAAAATGTAGGCCCCATTTCAGACTGCTCACTAAGTATTTTTTGTAATCAGTGCTAAATACCAGGGGGAGAAGGCAAAATCACTGGCCCCCATGATACAAACCATCCTGTTCTTGCCTGCCATCAGTCGAACCAAATCTTGCAAAAACATGTAAAAGCGTTGGTTTTTATTCCTTCTCCATAATCTTGTGTATAAATATTCGCTTGTTTTAAAACATCACGCCCTGGCTAGGGTCTAGCTCAGTTGATAGAGCGTTCACCCGAGTTGTTTTGGTCGTAAGATCGAACCCACTCAATAGATACTTTTTTTTTAACGGGTCCAAACCAGTGATCCATTTATTTAGTTACCCACACCTCCAACATAAACGTAAACATCGGTTGTTCGAGAGTAGCACACGACAGGTATATCTAAGACTGTGATATGTGCTGTCCTGTCTGAGACAAAGTGCACATAAATGATCTCTTGTTACTAATGGAAAAATGTTGCGGGTTTCCTCCGATATACAGTAATCGATGATTAATAAAACAGCGTGGTCTTGTGGTGTCGTTAGAAAATAATAAATAAATTAATTCATTAATTAATAAATTAAATAAATTAATAAAATAAATAAATAGATAAATAAAATAAATAAAATAAAATGAATAAAATAAATAAAATTATATAAAATAAATAAAATAATAAAATAAAATAAATAAATAAAATAAATAAATAAATAAAATAAATAATGTAGATAGTGCTTAATACAGGTTTAAACCTATATCTACCCATGAACATTTTAACACTAAAAACGTTAATATCGAACCATGATGTGTCTCCTCTGGCCTACCATACTTAATTTGTGTCAGATCACTGCTTCTTTTCGCCTCATTGGTCAAATACAAAAGCATCTATTCTTACAGGTACAGCTATTCTCTCAAATTAACGTGTTAATATTGCCGGCTCCAACAACCAGCAAAGTGCTTTAATTTCACGTCTTCGTGATTGCATTATTGCTGGCCAGTATAAGCTTTTCGTACCTGATAGAGCTACCACCCGTAAAGTGATATACTTTGTAATCTGACCATTAATATACTATTACTTACTTCATACACAGTCGCTATAAGCAACATTCACCGTTAGTATGAATAGAATCAACTCATCACTGTTAGTTTTGTAGTTCAATAAACTCTCAAACATCCGATGTTGATCGAAAAGTAAAGTTTGTTCTATTTAACGCCTCTAGAGCACATTGATTTGTATCTTATCATAGGTTATAGGACGTCAATCATTTGGTCATTCTGACATATGTATTTAAAAGAAATACGCTACGGCCACATAGGCTACTCTTACAGATAAGCAGCAAGAGGTCTTTTATATGCACCGTCTCACAGACTGGACAACACACAACACGGCCTTTCTTGAACTAATGACAAAAAGTAAAGTTTGTTTTATTTAACGACACCTCTAGAGCACATTGATTTTTTATCTTATCATCGGCTATTGGATGTCATACATATGGTCATTCTGACATATGTCTTTTAGAGGAAACCCACTGCTGCCACATAGGCTACTACTTCCGATAATCAGCAAGGAATCTTTTATATGCACCGTCTCACAGACTGGACAGCACACAACACTATCTTTCTTGAACCAGTTGTGGACCTCTGGTTGGAACATAAAATAGCCCAAACTGTAAATGGGTCCACTGGTAAGGATCGATCCGACGACAGAACGGTTCACAGGCGAACACGCTACCGTTTCAGCTACATCCCGCTCACGGTGTTGACCGAATGCACAGGCCGAACTACCCAATGAGTCAAACACTTTCTAGGTTGGCAACTGTGTTCAAGCCAATGCGATTTAACAGACTAAAGATTTGAGTGAGAACGTTTTATTCTATAAATACAGTCAGGATAAACGAGGTCTCACTGTACACGAAATGGTCATAATTATGTCTACATAATATGTAAAATATATTATATTATTTAAAACACCAGTCCCTCTCCAATACAAGAGCAGATATAATAAATAAAATAAAATTAAGAAGTCAAACATTTGATACATAAACAGGTTTTAATAATATAATAATGTGCATAACATGCGAAAACAGTACCAAAACATATTTGCCTACATTTTTTTACCAATATCTGCAATTAATATTTTAATAATGAATTAGAATTAGGACATAAAACACTGTATTTTTGTTTAGTGTATTTAGTTTGTAATGTAATACACACAAGAAAATGAATAATAATATTAAACTCGGCTATTTATTATAGAGGTCCCCAAACTTTTTCTTCCCGTTTACCCCCGGAAAGTTTTCGAAAGTGAATTTACACCCCTCTCACCACTTCTCCAGCCTGTTTTGTTTAGTACTTTAGTGTACACTTCTACCATAATAAAGCAACCGACAAAGAGAACATTTTAAAATACAATATTTAAAATTATTATAAGTTGTGTAGGAAGGTGCCTAAAAGTGAGTGTTGGGGGGTGGGGGGGGGGGCTCTCACAGACACATACATATATTTACATTGGAAAAATGAATGAATATATACAAAACATCTAAAATGGCGGGTGGGCTCGGGGCAGTTCCCCACTTTGTCCCTTTAAAAATCCAGCCCTGAATACAGCTAAACAATTTGCCGTTACCATTTATCCACTTGACAATAACTTTAGACCTACTTT
>JAULBS010159535.1:0-11676 GCA_032355785.1 Symmetromphalus regularis | reverse complement strand
ACCTGTTTCCCAAAATGAAAAAGGAACTAGCCGGTCGCCATTTTCCTAGTAATGATGACGTCATTTCAGCTGTGAACGACTTTTTGAGGGTGGCTGAAGAAAATTTCTTCTTGACCGGCATCCGGGCCTTGCAGCATCGCTGGCAAAAGTGTGTGAACTTGGAAGGGGACTATGTTGAGAAATAAATGAAAACCATCGACTTGGTACGTGTCTTTCACAGTTAGGCTTAGAACTTTTCAGCCACCCCTCGTAAAACTGACATGCATGGACCAACAATAATGCAAAACACATGTAAAAGGTGCATGAGATGTCACAATGGTTGTTTCTAGGTAGGTTAGTTTAGTCTTGATTAAGTTCTAGCTTGAAATCTATGAAAAGGATATGTGGGTTAATTAAAATATTTCTAAAGATGTGTAATGATTGCACGTCACATAATAGCTTTGATCCTTAAATTCTTTTAAATAGTATACTAAAAAGAGAATCATGTCTAAATATAGCAAAATAATATCAGTTTTTGCATTCATTAGTTTGAACTCTGCAGTTGTATCCATGGAGTGGAGCTGATGGATACAATTATCCTGCAAGTCATGTCACAAGCAGATTATGTTTAAGCCTGCTAGCAACTTAGCAGTGAAGGACATATTCTAATTTCTTTCAATAATTATACAAGTCTTAGAAATGCTATAATCAATACACAATCTAACCAACACATTTGCCTTGAGCTAGGACACAGCCTCCATCTTGTATACCGGTTGAAGAAACAACTGATAACCTGTACAGAACTCTACAAATCATGTTAATGTCTGAAATGAAAAGAGGAAGGGGGGGGGGGGGGTTACGGCAAAAACGGTTTAATACAAAATCTTGATGTGTTCAAATAATTACAGTTAGTTATTCCGTTGGTATTTGTGGTTGGAAACGAACAATGTTTACTGTTTGATGACGTTTGCTGTCCTTGCTTTGGGACTTTATATTGTGTTCATATTGTGCTTTAGGGGTGCAACGATATACCGGTATATGCTTAGCTCCCAAAAATAGGTCGATTGGGCACTTTCCGTTAAAAGGATAACACTTGGCACATTGTTAGAGTATCCCAAAACAAAAGTGTTTTAGTCCAGGAGCCACTGAATTTTGTTTACACCTGTATGGTAGCAATCTTGGATTTCAATATGGTTGCTATTGTTGACCAGTTTTGTTAAATATCTCCATAACTACTACAGATATGACGGCAGTTCACACGCCTATACCTACATTTTAGGGGGCTATGAATCCAATGGTGACAGAAAAAGTTTGAAAATATGGATTGCCTTCTTGAAATCCAAAATATTTTTCTCAATAACTCATTAAGTACTAAAGATATTATTACAGTTTTAATTCCTATACCCACGATTTTGGTGTCTAGGAATTCAACAGTGAGAGAAAACTATTTGAATAATGGCTACAATCTTGAAATCCAAGCTATTTTGCTCAACATCTCATTAAGTAGTAAAGCTATGAAAATAGTTTTAAAACCTATACCAATATTTTAGAGTGCTACAAATCCAGTGGTGACAGAAAATGTTTGAAAAATGCGGTTTTCATCTTGAAATCCAAGATGGCCACCATCCAAACGCTATTAACCTAATAACAGCATATTATCAGAGACACAATAAATAAATCGTCATCAAAATATCAGCAGCTGGCCAAGAAAAGCACAGTTTGGATCACTTGACGTTTCTTGTCTCTGTTGCTTTCCTGATCTCAAGAACAAAGTGACGTGCATGAAAGTGCAGAACTTGCAGCGACCAGTACATGTTTTTGTATATCCACAGCGAAGTTAATTGTAAATCTTTAAGGTTTCTAGTAGTGTTGTCCATATCTGTTTACACTGACAGTCAGGTGTTTTTCCCATCCCAACTTACTTGTAGATGTGAGGTCTGGCTATATTGAAATCCAAGATGGCGACCATACAAGGTTAAATGTTCGATGGCCCTGGACTATAAAGTTTTGTTTTGGGTTACTCTAACCACGTGTTAAGTGTCATGCTTTTACGGGAAAGTGCACGATTTGTCAGCTAAGCCACTATGTTGCAATACTTGCCGAGCGCAATACATATAGCGATATAGTTTCGTGTATGGTGATATATCTACCTAATGAGTATCCATCTTTGACTTTGACAGTAAGTTATAACAATAAAAGTTAAACTTAATTAAAGAATATAATTCTATTTATATCAGACATTGGTAGGGGTTTGCCTGAGATATGTTTATTAATTAGTATGACAACAGAAAAAAATGAGAAGTAGAAATAGAAGAGTAATAAGAAGAAATATCCCAAGCTAATGCAGCTACCTCTCTGGATATCTAAAACGTCTGCCTCTGTATTAGAACTGATTGAGGGAAGGTTTATCCTGTCAATAAAGGCTGCTAATTGTAATAACACTGATACAGAAATAAAATGTTATAAATATTAGTTTCCATTTACCACTTTCAGTATGTGGGCATCTGCTACTTTGTGTCCGACACAGCTCGAGTATGATTACACTATCACCCAAGTCTTGTACTTGTTATTTTCTTTGTTTCAACTGACTTAGAGTAAACACGATGAGAAGGTCCTCCTTCTCCTACGGGCATTTTGTAGTTCACTAGATGATTTTAGCAGTCACTAACGGCCTCGTTGTCATGGTTTCTTTTGTTTAAAGTGTAGGTGTATTCACCGATACACCTACACTTTTCAGTTACAAATGTAGGAATAGCTTACACTACCTATTACATACAGACATTAAATTTGCATATTTAATATTATATTACTATAACATCAATGTGACAATACATACATGTTGTTTTATTTAACGACGACTCTAGAGCATCTGAATATAAGCATGCCCAAAGGCTTTCAAAGGAGATGGAAGAGATAGCAGCTTGAAAGCTGTGGCCTTGCTATAGCCTGTCCTAGACTGCTAGATATTAAACTGTATCTGAGGTATAATTTTGCTGCATTTACTTTCATAGCAGGCTGCAATGAATTCACTAGTTCTACTGACTATGGTCTCAATATCTATCTGGTCATTACCCAATAATAGTGGCATGTGACTTTTTTAGAGTGCCTACTTTCCCGACACCACATAATGAGTAGACGGTATTTAAAAAATTAAATATTGGTGACGCCATTTTTGGTGTAGGGAAAACAGAAATGGCCATAGCTATGGACATTATAGTGACAGGTAATTGAATGACCCATCAAAAGGTTTATCTTCGGCCATCTCTATAGATCATATGCAAATTAGGTGAATAATGAGGTCCACAGAAGTCAAACGTTTATCAATTGTAGCGATTGCTTTAAATCTGACACCTGACAGTATAAGTATGAATTGGATAATGTTTTCTGTTAACAGCCTGCAATATGCTTTATTTACATTATATTTGTATGTAAGCCTTGTCCAAGAATTACAATACTGGCGGTCGGACTAGCATTCCCAAGGAATCTACGTCCTAGGACTTGCATTTCTAGATATGTTAGTACTCGTATTCCTAGGAGATAAGAGACCGGGCAGACATGTATTCCTACGGACCTGTATTTCGTTCACTTCGGGGCCTGAAAAAGGAACGTTTGTATTCTTCAGAAATTTCAGTACTGTTCTTTATACAACTTAAACTTATTGATATATTATAATTTAATAACTCGACAGGAAGTGGGCGTATAAGTAAGTTATACCCATACTTACTCGGTGTATATCCTACTGTTTTGGTCGTGACATATTCACCGATACACCTCGTAAAGTATAACTATTACATATTTCATATGTCTATATTTACAAAGGCAAATAGAACTGAGTTATAAACAAGTATCGCCATGCTCCATTGTGGTGGATAGTCACATGGGACATATTTTGCATACAATTAAAATATGCGAGGATTGTTTAACATGACAATTTTTTATTTGACTTCCATACTTGATATCCAGTTCTGCAAAACCTACACAAACATAATGTTCATTTATATATTCAACATTTTGTTAAACTTACCTTCAGTCCCATTTACTCGTGGTTTCAGCTCTTCTGCAGGATGCTCTGTGAATACAATGAAAATAAATGTTTATTAATAGATTCCAGTGACGGATACAGTAATTGGAAATTACTTAAGATGGATTAGCAAACATCATTCACTGGGTGAGGATACATGTATTTTAATAAAAACAATTAAAGTCTTAAGATTGTTCTGGTGTATTCCACAATGATATATTGATTAATTTAGTTTCAAAATGTGTTCCTGGTCCACTCTCTGGAAATTCTCATCTTATAGTTCAAAAAAAAAAAGACAAAGCCGGGAGCGAAATGGGAGCCTTTTTTCTCACACACATTTCAGCACCGTTCTTTATATAACTTGAACTTATTATTGTTATAGGTGATTTGTAATAGTCTAATTTAATAATTCAACCGGAAGTGGGCTTATAAGTAAGTTATACCCACGCTTATAAATTATATTGGCATTAGTGCATTATTTGCTAAAATAATGTCTAATTCCTAGGACATGACAATCTGCTTGTTGACTATAAAATTTATGGTGGTGGTGAGCGCCAGGCCATTGCCATAGCAACATGGAGATACAAATTTGGAATTTTGGAAAAAGACATATCTAAGCAACGTACAAACACAAAATATGTCTCCATATATATAGTTTTAAAGTATTCCAGTTGATTATAATCACGACGTAGGTCAATTAAGTCAAACCAAAAACATTGCTAAAATTCTCTGATCTACCATATACCATTGAACACAATATGATAAGTCAGCATCAAAACCATTGCGCTGAATATAGAGTACCCATTGCCTTTTAGTAAAAACACCTTTAGACTTTGATCATTATTTTTGTTACCAGCGTTACCATAAATACAGTTGAGTGAATGCAAAAATAAAAAAATTCGAATAAATATTTTCTATAACAGTAGAACTAAGCAAGCTGTACTTTTTATTTTGAAATATAATAATACTCAACTGGATTCCAAACACTTGGTTACAAAAAAAATATATTTGTTAAGGTCGAGGTCACCATATTTGAAGTGAAATAGAAATTCTATTCTTTATTGAGCAAATTTGTGAAAATGCATTTTGTTTAAAAAGCTTTTATGCACACACTCACATCATATACCAATTTAAAGCATAACTGTCTCCCCATCATCGAAGTACCAAGGTCATCTCCCCCATGCAGACATTGGAGCATTGCGTTGGTGGCTACATGATTTATATCTAATTTTACAACTGATAACTACAAAATAAAGGCATTGCTCATTGCGTTGGTGGCTACATGATTTATATCTAATTTTACAACTGATAACTACAAAATAAAGGCATTGCTCTAATGTCTGCACGGTGTGGTTGGGGTGGGGATTCTAGTCACTGCAACTTGACCTCTATATACTATACGTCACTGTGATGGGGAGATATCAAGCTTTCAGAAGTTATATGATGTGTGTGTGTGTGCATGAAAGCGTTTGACATTTATACTTTTAAAACAAAACACATTTTCACGAATTTCCTCAATAAAGAATACAATTTCTAATTCACTTGAAAAAGAATTTTTTTGTAACAAAGTATTTTGAACCCAGTTGGGTATTATTATAATTTAATATAAAGAGTACAGCTTGGGTCGTTCTATTGTTATAGACAATAAACCCTTATTTAATAGAATGTAGGTATGTGACAGTAACTTTAAGGGATGTTAAAATCATTGAAAAGGTCTTAAAATGACTATTAATATGGTACCAAAGTCATCTTTGTGTGATAAATATTGAGAAAGTTGTGATGTTTTTGAACTGACGAAAACGACCGAACTTTGGTGACGTTTGACAATGAAAACTGTAGAAATGTGTAACCGAGTTTGATAAATTTAGTCATAACTTCTTTAATTCTTGTACTATATAAAAATCTAGGTAACAATGGAAAGCTTAAGACAAATGCTACAATAATACAGTAGTTGCAATTAGATTCTATTTATAGGTAATTAATTTTATTAATGTTAATTAACAAAGTAATGATAAAAACAACTGTATTATCTTCAATTCACAAATAATTGTTTATATATTATTATATATGCACACACAAATAACTTTTTTTCAATGATATTCATAGCATAGGTAACAATTTATCTAAAATTAGCCCCTGCCATCCCACCCCCCAAAAAAATAATAATCTAAAATAAAATAAATATATATATATATAAACAAGAAATTAAATAAATAAACCGTTAGCAAACTTTGGATGAACAAAGTATAGTACAAGATATTTATCTTAAGACACTGTAAAACCAATAATAAAAAAACCCACCTACAAATGTAGAAAAATGTTATCTATTGAAACCTCTACAAAACAGGAAGCTCAAATGCACGTCTGTTTGTAAACAAATCAAATCACGTGACCAGTGGTGTTGGCGACGACTCGATCGAAAATCGGCCATCATTCACTAATCTGTATTATTGCATGAGTTACTTTATAAAATAGAATAAAATTAATACTGTATACCTTAGTGTCAAATATACATAGTTTTGATAGTAAACCAAATTAGTGGGAACTGATCGATTTTGTCAACACCGCCATCTCGGCATTCTCGCGAACTGCAAAGCGAATTAAAAACAAATGCTTCTCTGCAATAGATGTTTCCAAAACTTGGCCAGTCTGTACATAAATATACATTAAAGATGTGAATACAGTTTTTAAAGTGTTCTATCCTTATCTTCAAGATCAATTTTGAAGTTGAAAATGACGTTTGATTTCTAAATTACACAACTTTCATAATTTTTTCCCGGAGATCAACAATTCCAAAACGAGGTAGCAGGGGAACACATCAACTATGTCATCAGTTTGGAGTCGGTTGGGAATCTCCAAAAATAGACCGATGTCACGACAGAAAACAGGTCGCCCCTTTCCAAAAGCGTCCAAAGCGAAACAAAGTTTTAGGCTGAAGCGGCCGCCGCTTGTAAGCGGAGTTTGTCACGTACTCTTTCAACTTTAGCTATGGTAACGAAAATAATTATTAAACTCTAAATGTGTTTTTTTTCTAAAGGGCAATAGGTACTCAATATTTGGCACAATAATTTTGATCCTGATTTAAATACTTATCAATGATATACGGTATATCAGAGAATTTTAGCAACATTTTCTGTTTCACATCACAACTAGTGACCTTGACCGTCTGTAATGACCTTGAAATTAATTGACCTAGGTGAAGAATGCAATCAATTGGACACTGATGTTGTGCTTTTAGGTTGCTTAGTTACATAGATATGTCATTTTATAAAATTCCAATGTTTCATCACTGCTTTGCCATAGCAACCGGCTCCATCAAAGAAGGCATTTTTGATAGGTGAGGGTTCTGGCTAACTGATAAACATAGTGAATGAAAATCCCTAACGGTGTATGGTTTCGATTATTGGTCCATGGACTATAATCAGCCCCCCCCCCCTCCCAGCGCAGAATACTCGTTTGTCCGCGGAAAATCTATTTTCATGCAGAAAACATCGTGGATTTAAAAAATATTTTCATCATAATGAATATAAACGTCATATTGTGTGGTAAATAAACTGAAGCACTGAGAAAGTTATTTCTTTAAGGTAGACAAAATGCTAATTGGGCTAAATGTTACGGTTTGTTTGTGGGTTATTTGTTTGTTGGTTTCCGTCTAGTTTCCGTCTACACACAACAAATTGAACAAGCCAGTGGTGACACGTTCAGGAAGGCAAGCGCTCCCATTTACACGCTAGATTGTTTTTTTGTGCCTAATCATTTTTGAACGTTATGTGATAGAACACGATTGTAACCAGGCAAATAGTACGCGAGCGCTGGCCCGCCTGAAAAACTTGGGTTAAAGAGTGGTTGTTAGTTATTTAGGTTAAGGAAATTGCCAAAGACTCGAAAGTAAATTACACAAGTTTCACGAATACAAATATCCCACCCAGCGACTCCAGTCTGACAGATTTCTTAATGATTTGGTTGCACCTCTAGGTCCTGGTGATATCATGGGAATTTAGATTCGAACTTATTTTGTGAGAAAGACTTTGCTATTTTGCTAGTAAAGCATTTAAAAACGTGTCGCCTGTTGATTCAGTGCTAGTGTTGGAAGCCGTTGGAGATTGGCCTGCATGCAAGCTTTTAATTTAGATTTGCTAAAATATGGACACCTCAACGAATAAGCTTAATTAATTTTCAATAGTTTCTAAGAGAGTGGTTTTGATTGGTTGATTGCTTGTATATGTTGGCTTTTCCTTTGGAAACCAGACGCTTTTACGGTAAATAATTGTTGTGCTTCTGGCAACTTCAAATATTATGCGGTTTCGATTCACTTCGCGATAGTGTTTTCAGTAGTAGATATTTTTAATGACATATCTATTGAAGTAATATGAACGTCTAGGCAGGAAACCACAAGAATGACCTCTAAATGCATATGCATCTCTGTAAGGCCGATATTGAGCACTGCTGTAAAAACGGCGTCTGGCAGGAGTAATCACAGCAACTAATTTCAAATTATCCAGACAATGCTGAAGAATTGTTCTCCAAACACTTAAACAATCTGGAAGTTTCTCCATTAAACATGTCTTCACTGCCCATGCAGGAAGGAAATTTATTTCAGCACAAAGAACAGTGAATAGTTTGGCAAAATGTTCGTCATCATATGTACTTGTTTCAAAGCAGTCTCTATGTAACGAGCACACTTAGAAATGACTAATAATGAGCTCTGACATTCTTTATTAATACCTTGTCTATTATCAACACTTTCAAGTGGTTTGGCAATAATACTTTATTCAAGGAGTCTTTTTCTTGTAAATATTCTTCTCTAACTCGGACGCATAATTATCCGTATTGGATGTGGGGACTTTGAACACTAAAAAATCCATTGTTAGATGTAACGTCCTGTGTCGAAGCAGAACTGTCGATGCAGCCAACTGGTCGCCATCTTGCAATGTAGTTACTCGAGAGCGCTGATCTTAGTGAAACAGCTAATGGTTATCGGCCTTATGATTTCCTAAAACGTCTCATCAGAAAACAATTTCACAGTTTCTGATAAATTAGCTACCTTGATCAGATAAAAATGTTAACGATTCTACTTCTTTCGTCATATCAAAAAGTGTTGCACCAATATAAAAATGAAGGTTAACCTACTTGGTCAACTGATAGATGTAATGTCCTGTGTCGAAGCAGAACTGTCGAAGCAGCCAACTGGTCGCCATCTTGCAATGTAGTTACTCGAGACCGCTGATCAGAGTGAAACAGCTAACGGTTATCGGCCTTATGATTTCCTAAAACGTCTCATCTGATAAATTAGCTACCTTGATCAGATAAAAAATTTAACGATTCTACTTATTTCGTCATATCAAAATGTGTTGCACCAATATAAAAATGAAGGTTAACCTACTTCGGTCAACTGATGTCATATTAATTACACAACCGGCGTATAGGGATTATGTCCCTCATATATTTGCGTGACTAAATGAAATAGCATAAGATATAATGATATTGAAATTTTTATGTGCCTTTTGAATAGCTTGAGGCTGACGGAATGGTATTTTTCAGAAAGTTAGTTTTTCTGAAGTAGATACTAAAAGAAAACCGTATTAAAAAGCTTAAGTTCACAAATGAAAACGGTTATTATTTCTTGACGAACAACATCAATCAAAATGGTTGACAAGAAACATGTTTTCATTTCTAATTAGACGAAAATTTCGGCTGGCTTCCAAGTTGATAGCACTTGGCAATATCAATACTTAACAAGAACACATTCCTTGCATGACATTTAACCAATATTAATAAATAGTAAGAGGAAGGTGTGAAATAGCCTTTGACCCTGGGACCCCTCCAGATAAATCAAATTTCGTTCAATGTTTCAGACGAAATAACCCAAAGCCCAAAAACTAATAGAAACCCAGATTCATAAGAACATGTGCATCAATTTAAAGCTGTCTGCCTAACAGAAATTCAATAATCTTCACACAGCCTATTGTCTTTTCTTGTGAAACAATATTCCTATTGATCTTGACTATCGTTCACATATTCAAAGTGCAAGTTACTCTCAGAATTTTCTCGAGAATAGATCGAATTTCAATATTCGTATAACAAAGATCATATTATTATTATTTTATTTATTTATATATTTTTAAAATAATTAATTAATATTTATTATTATTACTTTTATTTTTTAATTATTTTTTTTCCTGGGCTGATGATTTCCTAAAACGTCTGTTCAGAAAACAATTTCACAGTTTCTGATAAATTATCTATCTGATCAGAGAAACATTTTAACTATTCTACTTCTTTCGCCATAACAAAAAGTGTTTGCGGTTGGGGTAACTCCATGTGGTTTCTGTAGCACTATTTGTTGAATATATAAAATTAAAGCTTTTTTAATTTTATAATATCCTAAAGGTTACAATGCCCAATCCAGGATATTGTAATAGGAAGGCGTTTTACATATTTAAGACGATTTGTAACCAAATTCCCTCTTATATTTATATATATATATGTGCTAGGCTACGTGACGTTTTAAAACATAGTTTATGGTAGTATGGTACAGAAACGTTTTTGTATAAAAAATTTTTTTATTAAATAGTGCATGATATAACAGTACTCCACCGCATACATTCTGTAGTTACTAATTTAAATCAGTTTTAATACAATGGATGAAGAAATAAAATAATAATTATAATAATAAACTGGCTTATTTATTTTCAGACGTTCACGTTGTAAATATTGTACTTCCGTTGATCAGCCAGATATTTTCCCTGATCAAGCCTTCACTTGCCTGCTGGAATTATAATTTAATTTTTTTCTAAGGCGAAGCTTTAAATTGAGATTGTTAAACCTTTCCGGTGGAAACCTGCGAGTAAAGGTCTGTCAAAATAGTTCCTTCTCGAGTAACAACATATTATTATGAGACACTAGATATTTTCGCGAGAAAAAATAGGTCTTATTTTTACATATATCCTGCGGTAATATACAGTACTTTAATTATATGTATTTAGGGGACAGGGCCCCTGGGAGCCCTCTAGACCCACCACTCTAAATATTTTATAAACAAGACAAACGACACTTACGTCTGTACCAGCACTCTTTGATTCTTTAAATATTATTATTATTATTATTTGTTTAATCTTAAATAAATGGCTTTGTTGGTGGCATTTTAGCAATATTGACTAATTAAAACCAGCTAATTTCATTTTAAAAACATTAAAACGTGAAATGTATATATACCTCAGATGACAATTCAGTTTGATTCTCTTGGACTAATAATAGCTAGCAAAGTTTCCGATTTATATCTTATTTTTACATTCTACTTTGGTTATGATTTATTTATTTCATTAATTATTATTTAACTAGACTTATCTATACCATTTGCCTTTGAGCCTTTATGCTCATTTATTTTCGTTTGTAATTCTAATCTTCGAACTCTTTTTTTTTCTCTACGTCAATTGCAATGGATTTTTAGAGTAATCTTTAGATACATAATTTGTTTTCTAAATACTATTATGTTTGAGGTGGTTTTATCAATACCAATGACGAATATGACTTCTTTTAATTTAATATGTGCTAAAGTCAACCAGTGATCCACACACACACAAACACACACACACACACATACACACACACAAACACACACAAACACACACACACACACACACACACACACACACACACACACACACACACACACA
>JAULBS010159524.1:0-11677 GCA_032355785.1 Symmetromphalus regularis | reverse complement strand
CAGGTGGCTGGTTAATACAGGTTAAATTATACTAAATTAGCTGATTTGGGAGAAAATAAAGGTGACCCTTTAACACAGGTGGCTGGTTAATACAGGTTAAATTATACTAAATTAGCTGATTTGGGAGAAAATAAAGGTGACCCTTTAACACACATGGCTGTTTAATACAGGTGGCTGCATGGGCAGGTTTGACTGTTTTTACAACAGTATCAATGTGTATTAAATTTATCAAATATTGAGATGTATTTGCTTTAAAAATACTAGCACCACCTTATCCTTATAAAAATTCGCGATCAAGTTTTCATTTTACATTTTTGCGAGGAATTATTTTCATGACTGCATCCTCCAAAATAAAAAGAGCAACATTTACCAAACTCCTTTCTGTTACTGTTTCTTTTATACACTTAGACATCATGAGCATACTATCCACATGTTATATGTATTTCCAATAAGACATGTTATCGATTGAACACACGCATAGTGAAAAGACAAATAGTCTTATTGATAGTACCCGTTCAGATTAAAAAAGAATATAATTCACAATTATTGTTGTATAATCACATATAATCTTTGTAAAAACAAACAAAACTGAAATCCACATTAGTACAAAATGTCGCTTATCATGTGACTTGGCCAGTAACTTTGTGCTAAATATATGGTATGGTGTTCACAAACAAACTGGAAATAAGTTCACTCATAATTGAATTCACGGCACTACCAGCAAAATCCCGATTTTTGCGGTATATTTTATTTGTGAAATATTTTGCGTATACGGTACCTAACCTGTGCATGATATTTTCTTCTCTTTTTTTTTGTCTTTGTCTCCCCCAAAAAGAGGATTCTACTGTACAATAGACGATTAGGCCAGAGATTTTAATTTTTAGTTTCTTAAATATAGGCAACCCCCCACCCAAAATAGGGAGGGAAAAATTAAAATAAAAGTTACAAAATGTCTTGGGAGGGGAAAATAAAATTTAGTATAAAATTAACTTTACCAGTTTTACTCATTTAATTGGTCATATTTCTATATTCACCTCTATGAAAAGAAATTATTCAACATCCAAGTGTAAATTTAATGTTTGCTTATCAAAAAGAGTAGCCGCATTAGTGTGGCAAATCAGATTTCGTCTCTCCTACTAACACTAACTTCTGTCCTGGACAGACAGCACGTGAAGCTGAATTGTCTGTCCCGGACAGCGTGCTTGAACCTTAATTGGATATGGGTATGAAAATAAATACAGCCAACCAAAGCCTTGTTGGCATTTGTGAATGAACCTGTATCACTGTCTAATTGTGTATGTATATATTTGTATACAAGAACCGACATCTGTGTCTTATTATTAAACTTGTGATATATTTTTACATCCAACACAATATATTTAGCTTTCTATCCTTGGCAGTCTAGAAACAGAGTTTATGGTTACATCAAGATAGAAGAGGCATTTTGCGGTTCTTGAGCTATTTTCATCCGACCACGTAAAGCATGTTGCATTCCCATGCAAACATAAAGTATTGTGCCAAGGGAGATAAAAGGATTGAGAGTTTCGTGCGTTGCAGAGTATGAGCAAGTTCACAGTGTTTTCATGCTCGTTTGTCTCGGCTCATGTGATTGGTTGATATTTTGTTGTTTTGGGGATTGACGTGGTACTGATAGGTAGTTGCTGCAATGGTTGTGAATTAATCAAACACTATCTTTCCGCACCATGTTTACTGGATTAGCGGCAAGTCCTTTATGAATGTCTCTACATCTTTTGTATTTCTCATCACTTATCAGATTTCGTCTGGTTACATTTATTACATTGATATTATATAAATACATTTCTTTTATTTTAATTTATTCCTCCCTATTTTGGGGGGGGGGGGTTGCCTGTATTTATTTTCATACCCATATTCTGTTTGGTTTTATAAATGAAAATGAGATTTAGACGGAGGGGTGAGAAAAAAATATATAATAATCCAACAAGGCTTTGGTTGGCTGTATTTATTTTCATACCCATATCCAATTCGGTTAAATAGCTATTGATATTCTTATGACTTCACAGTAGACCCATTTGCAGTTTGGGCTATTTTCTGTTCCAACCAGTGGTTCACAACTGGTTCATCAAAGGCCATGGTATGTGCTGTCCTGTCTGTGGGACGTAGGATATAAAAGACACCTTGCTATTTATCAGAAAGAGTAGCCTATGTGGCAGCAGTGGGTTTCCTCTAAAGAAATACGTCAGAATGGCCATATGTTTGACGTCTAATACTAATAGCCGATGATAAGATAAAAATCAATGTGCTCTAGAGGCGTGGGTAATTAAAACAAACTTTTCTTTTTACTATTTAGTTAGGGTTGTTTTGTTTTTTATGTGGGAGTGGAATCTTCACAATTCTGTTTTCATTTATTTCAGTTTATCTTTTTGAATGGATTCCCATTTATAAAACATAAATGGGAATTCATTCAAAAAGATAAACATTTTGTATTATTATTAAAGAAATTTTTTCTTCTTCTATCTTTTTGTGCCTGCCTTCCTGTCTCTGTCTGTCTGTCTGTCTGTCTGTCTGTCTGTCTGTCTGTCTGTCTGGAACAACATAACAAGATAATACTTACATTCATTTATTTATATATAGTGAAAACAAGAAATTTTTCTCTATAGTTAATTCATGTGATCGTATTTTTCTCTAATAATACTGGTATTAATACCCAACTGTTTCCAATTCCTCTTGTCTCGGCATAGAAAAATAGCCTTTCAGAGTAAATAAAAGAATTAGCATTGTCCCAGTGAGGCATCATGAGACAACTGAAAGGTTACTGTGGCTGGCCTGACGGTCGCGGCGTTACGATCACGTCATCAGCACACAACTTTTCTGACTCACCTTAATTATCGGCGCTCAGAACCGCGCGCTCGCACCTGATGTTGGCATCTTGTGTTCGGTTAAATAGCTATTGATATTCTTATGACGTCATTGGACTTTGGAGTCGAATACTCTCCGGAAGAAAGTCTTCTAGTCATATGCATCAAAATGTTGTGTATAAAATTGACAGGAGACGACTTAGGGTTTACTTCAGGGATTATGGGAATAAATATTGGAGTTCTTTTTAAAGGATGACATTATTGTGACCTATTTATTTAGGTATATGAGCTGTTTTTCTGTTTGGTTTTATAAATGAAAATGAGATTTAGACGGATGGGTGAGAAAAAAATATATAATAATCTTTTTTTTTTGATAGCAGTTGACTTGAAAGCAGAGAATGAATATCTAAATATTTTTTGGGTCATTTTGTTTTAAAGGTAATGTTATTAGCAACCTAATTTGTTTTATACTTTAAAAGATTCTGTTTTGAATGGCAGTAAATCTGTGTATATTTATGGTTGTGTATTACGGTAGATGTTTTTCTGGAAAAATCATCAGTCAGTTGGTTTCTCTTTTATACCTATTTTTATATTTTCAAAAATATTTATTTACTGTAAAACTTCTAATTGTTGTTTAATCTTACCTATATGATTTTAATATATAGCACTAAAGATATATATATTTGGATATTTTTTTAATGATATGCATGTATTAATAACATGCGATCTCTACAAAACAAGTTGAAATTTTATATTAATATTAAACAGGTTTTCTCTCCCATTAATAATAGTATTATTTATTACATTGATATTATATACATGTTTATTTTTTCCTTTATCATATATCATATGTAATTTACCACATTGTGAATCACTTTTATACAAAGTATATTAATTTCTTTTTAAATGTTTTAAATACAGTCAAACCTGCCCATGCGGCCACCTGTTTTAAACCGCCACCTGTGTTAAAGGGTCACCTTTAATTTCTCACAACTCAGCTAGCTTAGTATAATTTAACCTGTATTAAGCAGACACCTGTTTTAAGAGGCCACACTTTCTTACTCCCTTGGGTGGCCGCTTAAGACAGGTTGACAGTATAACCATTTTTTGACCCCCATTAGCTGATTGGGGTTTTTTGCTGTTGGGGAGGTGGGGTGGCGTGGGGGTCGTTAAACAATTATCATCTAAGTATTAGGAACCTGTTTACATATTTGGCATTTTAATGTTTTCGATGTTTATTTACCGTAAACATTTTAAATATTGTGTAACAATAGAAGCAAACATTGAGTTTACTATAAAAAGAGAGGATAAAAATATTTAATGAATGTCAGCCATTTTGTATATTTGAAAAATAGATTTATTAATGTATGTAGTACTATGGGTTTATTTATAGACCCACCTGTTTTGTTGAGGTGTACGATCGTATATGTTACGATGGGCCACTGATTCCATACAGAGAATTTCTGAATCACGTTGGTCAGAGGAAATGCTTGATTTTCTTCGTCATTACCCTTTGTAAATAAAATTGATCTCTGCTAACCGGATACTGTTCAATATCTGTATGAAAAGAGTTTAAAAAATACCAGACGTGCACTGAATGATACTAGGAAATGTAAACATGTGACTTTGCACACGGACCAATCAAAAGTCAGTTGTGGTATTTAAAAAATCAGGTTTCAGGAAAACTAGAATAAATAGAAAATAGTTTTTTCGTTAATGATCGAAATATATAGAAAATGAAAAACTTGTACAAGTTATAAAAAATAATTATCTGTGTAGTGAGACCGCTCTCCATGGTACAGTAGTTAAGTTGTCAGTCTCATGGCTGATGGGTTCTGGGATCAAATCTGTCGAGGCACGGGATTTTTAATCTTGATACTGGCTCCAACCCAGAGTGACTGTTCCGCAAAGGCTAATTGGGTAGATGTATACCACTTACACCGACCAAAGGTCGTGGTATGTACTATCCTGTTTGTGGGAGAGTGTATATAAAAGATCCCTTGCTGCTTATCAGTAAGAATAGCCATATTAATGTGGTGGTTGTGAGTTTCATCTCTTCTAATAACACTAGCCTCTGTGTCGTGGACAGATGGTACAAGACGCTGATTTGTGTATCCAGGACAGCGTGCTTGAACCTTTAATCGGATGTAAGAACAAAAATAAATACAACCAACATTTCAATATAAAATAAAGTTAAAAAATAAAATAAACATATTATTTTCTTAATACAAAATTTGTTTTATTTGTACCTTAATTTGTGACCATTAGGTTGTATATTGAGACCCCTAGTAAAATGGGTGAATCGCATGGAACCCTATTTTAGAAAAGTCAGGTAAACATCTGTATTACATTGAAAATAAATCTGCTCATACTTGACAAGATTTAGACTTATCTAAGAGACTTTAATACCATTGTCATATTACTTAGTAGCCAGAGAGACAAACTGTACATGAGCAGGTAATACCAGACCCAACCCATTGATAAATCAATGTACGTTGTCTGGAAAGTAGTCTTGTGAACATTCTTCATACTGCTTCTGTGCAATCAATTCCGTGTCTGTGACGTCGTCGCTGCCTATCTGCATTAGTATGTGATATCAACTCCAGCTTTGTTCAGTGGCTTCGTAATGTGGTTTATAGAAACAACTATTGTTAGGTGGATTCTGGGTGAATTAAAATATGGAACTATTTGTAGATAAACCACCATTTTAAATATATTCTTTCAGAATTGAAATGTGGAACTGTTGCTATAGAAATCAGTATTTTATACATAGATTCTTTCTCAATTAAAATATGGATCTGTTGCTATAGAAATCAGTATTTTATACATGGATTCTTTCTAAATTAAAATGTGGAACTGTTGCTATAGAAATCAGTATTTTATAAATGAATTCTTTCTGAATTAAAATGTGGATCTGTTGCTATAGAAACCAGTATATTATACATGGATTCTTTCTGAATTAAAATATGGAACTGGTTTTTTTATAAACCACTATTTTAAAATATATTCTTTCAGAATTAAAATGTATGACAGTTGCTATAGAAACCAGTATTTTATACATGGATTCTTTCAGAATTAAAATGTGGATTTGTTGCTATAGAAACCAGTATTTTATACATCAATTCTTTCTTAATTAAAATGTGGATCTGTTGCTATAGAAACCAGTATTTTATAACTGGATTCTTTCTCAATTAAAATATGGAACTATTTCTATATAAACCACCATTTTAAAATATATTCTTTCAGAATTAAAATGTATAACTGTTGCTATAGAAACCAGTATTTTATACATGGATTCATTCTGAATTATAATACAAAACGGTTTATGGGTAATTTTTGCTGAATTTAAAATAGGTACTGTTGCTCCAGAAACCAGGAAGTTATATTTGGAATAAAGTGTGTAGAAAACAATATTTTATGGGTAAATTCTTGCTGAACAAAAATACAAAATTGTTTCTATGGAAACCAACACTTTATTGGGAGTTTTTTGGCTGAAATAAAACGAATTTAATGCTACAAATTGAAATAGTCATGCACATGTAATTTAATTATATAATCTGAACGTGGCCCAATATTTTAAATTATGGGCCATTCCACAAAGATGTAACACTTGTAACATAATAAAATCCAAATCTCTAAGAAAATATTTAAATTGTGCCAGTGTTTCCTACAAAAAAGTACTTTGGTTTGAAGAGAATCAATAAAAGATTATCATAGTCACAAATTCATAAAATAACTTAGCTCTGTCAGAAGAACTTGGTGTGAAATGTAACACATGTAAAACCCGATCCATTGGCTTAGTGGTTAAACTGTCAGTCTAAAGGCTAGTAGGTACTGAGATCAAATCTCAGTTGAAGCATGGGATTTTTAATCTTGATATCAGATCCAATCTACAGTGAGTGTTCCATAAGGTTTAATGTTCTCCCTCTCTCCCTCTCTTTCTCTCTCTCTTTCCTGTTTCTTTCTCCCTCTTTCTCTCACTCTCTCTCTTCTTCTCTCTCTCACTCTCTCTCTTTATCTCTCTCTCTCTCTGTATTTCTTTCTCTCTCTCTCTCTCTCTCTCTCTGTCTCTTTCTCTCTCAGTTTCTCTGTCTCTCTGTTTCTTTCTCTCTCTTTCTCTCACTCTCTCTCTTTCTCTCTCTCTCTTCTCTCTCTCACTCACTTTCTTTTCTCTCATCTTTTTTTTTTTTAAATAATAAGTAATTTAAATTTTATCATAACACTTGACTGTTGCATCTATATATTCTTTATAATTATAAATGTAATGGACAGGTCTTAATATAGGCATGGCCTGTTGATGATCCATAATCATTATAATTTGGTAATAAATATGTTTAAAACAAGGTTCATTGGGTAATTGTACACCGCTTATACCGACCAGTGGTCCACAACTGGCTTATCAAAGGTATGGTGTGTGGTGTCTTATTTGCAGGAAAGTACATATAAAATATTCCTTGCAGCTACATATAATTGGAAATAGTATCCTTTGTGGTGGTAGTGGGTTTCCTCTAAAGACCTCGTGTCACAGAATAATAGAATCTATCACCATTGTGAACTATAGACAAGGCAATCCCAACCCAAGGGAGAAAATGACTCAAGCTTAGGGTTATCAAATGATCCAAGCTTGGTGTTAACGAAAGACCCAAGCTCAGGGTTAAAAAGTTACCAAAGCTTGGGGTTATCAAATGACCTAAGCTTGGGATTATCAAATGACCCAAGCTGGGGGTTATCAAATGACCCAAGCTTGGGGTTATCAAATGACCCAAGCTTGGGGTTATCAAATGACCCAAGCTTGGGATTATCAAATGACCTAAGCTTGGAGTTATCAAATGACCCAAGTTTGGAGTTATCAAATGACCGAAGCTTGGGGTTATCAAATGACCTAAGCTTGGGATTATCAAATGACCCAAGCTTGGAGTTATCAAATGACCCAAGTTTGGAGTTATCAAATGACCGAAGCTTGGGATTATCAAATGACCTAAGCTTGGGGTTAACAAATGACCCAAATTTGGGGTTATCAAATGACCCAAGCTTGGGGTTAACAAACGACCCAAGGTTGGTGTAAACGAACGACCCCAGTTCGATGAAGCATGTTTTTGTGGCGTGTCTGATCACTGATATAACTGACTGTAAATAATACCTACATATCGAGTGTGCAGTGTGCGATTGTGAGATAATCTGGCTAGCAGCGTGGTCCTATGTAGGCTATGAGGTGATACTTTATAAAAGACAAGTTACACTAATAAGACGAGTCCCATTAACATACATTTGAGAATATCGGTCAATGTAACCTCCTTGTACTCAATAGGTATCCAGTAATACAAGACCGGACTTGGTCGATCAGTAGTTATGCAGTTCGTTGGTTCGTTGTATTTGTTTTCGTGCTTATATCCAATTAAGATTCAAGCGCACAATCCTGGGCACACAACTCTGCGCTGTCTGTCCAGGAAAGAGGTTAGTGTTAGTAGGAGACACAAAACCTGCTGCTGCCACCACACCAATGTGGCCTCTCTTATCAATAAGCAGCAAGGTATCTTTTATGTGAACTATCCCACAGACAGGATAGCACATACCACGGCCTTTGATAAACCAGTTGTGGACCACTGGTCGGTGTAAGTGGTATACACTTACCCACTGAGCCTTGTGGAGCATTCACTCTGGGTTGGAGCCGATACAGAGATTAAAAATCCCAAGCCTCGACTGAGTCTCGATCTCTGTACCTATCAGCCATAGCTTAACAACTTCGCCTTAGGTGGTTCGTTCGTGGGATCGACCCCCCTCGATGGACTCATTCTCTGATTGGATTTTCTCCTGTCCCGACCAGTGCCCTCGACTGGTATATCAAAGGCTATGGTATGTGCTGTCCTGTATGTGTGAAGGTGAATAAAAATATATTTTGCTGCTAATGAAAAAATGAAGCGGGTTTTCTCTGATGACTATATGTTAGAATGACCAAATGTTTAACGTTCATTATCCTATGATTTATGAGCATCGGTGGTCCAGCGGTAGAACGTGGGACTCTCAAGCTGATGACTGTGGTTCAAAACCCGTTGGAGGCTGGCTCACACTTGACTATATGTCAAAATTAACAAATGTTTGACATCCAATAGCAGATGTTTAATTAATTCTAGTGGTGTCGTTAAACAAAACAAAAAAAAAGTATCCTATGATGAAAAAAGCAATGTGTTCAAGTGAGGTAAAAAAAAAAATGTTTAAATAATAATAATAAATAAGTAAATAAATAAATACACAGATAAGTAAATAAATAAATAAAATGCTTTTCAAATCTTAATAATGGTGGTAGCTAATTTCGTTCAAACATTCTTCACGTATTGTTGAACATGCTATGTCCGCCATCACCACCACCACCTATCCGCTCCTCCCCTACCCCAATCCCCCACAAACCCGAGGCCCGTACGCAGGATTTTATTTAGGAGGGGGGGGGGTGCGTTTGTGAAGGCCCGAATGTTTTATTTTCGTTTTTAACGTTATTCTAGTAAATTAGCGTCAATCCAAATTTGCATTTACGGACCTCGACAGATTTAGGGGGTGCGTGCGCATACGTCGCACCCCCACCTCACCCCACCCCCTGCGTACGGGTCTGCACCCTAGTAATGAAACCGTTTGTTCCTCGTCTGAAATCATTTCCTTTCATAAGCTATTAATAGATAAACACAGTTCTGTATTCGCTTAAAACAATTAAATTTCATAAATAACCCATAACTCATCTTTTACGATCTGATAAAACTACCGTGCACGCAGTTAACGCAATTACCGGAAAGCGTTCCGTGTTTGCATTTTCATCACTACGAACCTGACTATTTTTTGTTTGTAAACAACGGCTTTTATTACTGTCGTTTATTAAGTCTATCACGCCAGTGTATATCATAAATCTAACTATTGATTGATTTCTATGTAGATAAATCGCGCAATTGCTTAGCGGTAGAAACCGTGAAATCCCTGGCGCTTGGTTGCGCTCGCTCGTGCACCGAGTGTTTTGTAAGTACTCTCGCCTCGTTCCGTGCATTATTCTGTGTGGTAACGCATCGATGCGGAATATTATTAGACAGGTAATTGCTTGCACGATCGCGCTGAAAATAAGCTAAATAATTGAACAGCATGTGAAACACTAACACGTAACTGAACTAAGTTGGGTTGCATGTAGTTGTTGCAAAGAGCGCTTCTTCAAGGCCTACTTCGTTTGGTTTGTTGTTGTCCAAGCGCGAATTCAGGATTTCTGAAAGGGGGGCGGGGGGTCTAAATGTGATGGGTTATGGTCAATGTTCATATCCTTCCACTCTTAAAATGTAAAAAAAAACCACGACAGATGGGTGTCCGGACCCATGGACACCTCTGGATCCTCCACTGTTGAATAGAAGTCGAAGGAGATGGGTAGTAGAGTGGTGGGTGAGGAGGTATATGGAGATGTAGGATCATGAACAAGACAGAAGAAAAAAACTGGAAATAATTATTAAGTAGCATATCTAAATATTCAACTAAATGAATAAGAGAGAAGATAGGTTGAGGAAGCAGTAAGCAAGGTCGAAAATCGCTTCCTGGAAGTTGGGAGGGGACGGAATATACCTCACCCCCGTCCCTAACAGTGTGGTACGGAGCATCCCCCTGTCCAAAACATGGGTGGGATGTGTCCCCAGGATGACCTCCAGTAAGCTAAGACGACATTGTTTAAAGTGTTATATTGATACAATAAAGAGAAATACTGGTAAAGATTATTATTTAAGCATTTTAATTTCATTTTTTCGAAGCAAAAAGTGGGAGGATAATTATATAGGCAACAATCCTGTACACAAATTGGGGGGACATGTCCACCCGCATCCCCCGGGATTTACACCCATCGGGGTTAGAACAAAGAGAGGAGGAAGAAAGAAAGGTGGAGATGGGTAGTAGACTGGTGTCTGGGGAGGTATATTGAGATGTTGGATCGTGAATAAGACAGAACGAAAAAAAAACTTGGGACAATTATCAAGTAGCATATCTAAATATACATAGTAATGTGTTTGATGTCGTTATGCTTGGATGCGTGAATATAATCTGAGTTCAGGAAAAAATAGCTTGCGGGCGTTCGTTAGACTAGCTTTAGCGCTTAATGTTAAACCCAATGAGGATGTTTGGAATCAGTAGAATTTCTACGTAGCGCCCGCGAAGATTAACTTATACTGAACGCAAGGCTGGTTAACCACATTTTGTAAACGCAATGCAGCGTGGCTTTATATAACAGATCGGTTGATAGTGCGGTATGTTAATTTGTTTTCATGTATGCAACTACAAGTGATGGTATAAGTTTGAACTAGATGTGCCTCGGGCCAGTATAACATATAACAAGATCAATGTGACATTTATTAGCATAGATACTAATAGCGTATACGCCTCGAAATTGCATAGAGATGCGGCACAGATATTTTATGCGATTAACAGGATTATTTCTTGATAAATAATGGTAATTTAAGCTGATATGAATATTATTCTGGTAGTAATTGGCAACAAAAACAAATTCGTTTATCAGTTATGAAAAAATAATAATAGAGGCCAGGGCCCGCGAAATGCATTTGAGAGTGGGGAAATGGGGGAGATGGGGGCACTGTAAATTAGGTGACCGAAGGGAAGCGGCGTTCCTCTCTCAGGATTTCGGCAACTTTATTTTGTCACGGAGTCTGAAAATAATTTTATATAGCAATCTTTAGAGATTTTTTAAAATTAGTTTTCCCTTAAAACACACCCACACCCACACACACACACACACACACACACACACACACACACACACACACACACACACACCCCCCCACGCTATCTTAAAAATAATCTATCGCTAAACCCAC
>JAULBS010159513.1:0-11678 GCA_032355785.1 Symmetromphalus regularis | reverse complement strand
ACGCTGTTTTCTTGTTCATTTACATACATGAACGCTTGTTTACGGAAACAACGTAACGTAAAGGTGCGCAGACTTTTCTGCCACGCAGACTTATGTGACACGAGTGTATATGGCCCACATTGGATGGGATGCCAACCAATAATCGATAATCAATAAGCAGCTCGTCCATTTTGGACTACTTTGAATGGTTCTTCTTCTTTTTTGGACACTTTAACTCCATATAAAGGCATAAGCCATATTAATGACGTACATTTTGAAGTTGCATGTTAATGGTGCACATATCGAATGTTTGTTACACGGATACAAGTTTTGTAAAAACACATTAAGTATTCTGTGCAATTTAAATGTATTTGTGAAAAAAACTTCGGAAGGAATGAAAGTCTTATCACATTTTGAAGTAACCACAGCATGATCCCCAGTGGCTGGTGTTTGCTTTTGAATTCTGGGGGTCGTTAAATAAATAAATGAAAGTCATATCACAAAATGCAGTCTAATAAAACTTGGGAAATAGTTCATCTTTACGTTTACAAATAGGCCATATTCGTATTAAACAGTAGCATGGAATTATGAAATAAACATTCCGGAATAAAAACTCACCGAAAATAAAAAGTAGTGGCATGTAATTCAGCAAAATCATCTTCAACCTAACCAAATTATTGCACGTTTTTTTCTAACGCCGAAGATGAAATACGGACTGACGTCACATCCTGTTTATGTGGCGGGAAAGAGAAAATTATCATTAAAGATGTGAAGTCACTACTGACCTTGACCCATCTACATGTAGCAGATAATTATAATAGTCCGTTAAGAAATTGATCGGTTTCCAGTAATTAGATCATCGGATCCAAGAGGGAACATGTGGACCAAGCTGCCGTCTGCACCCCCCTCCGGATCCCCTTTTTCTCGTATTATTATTAATTTTTTTACTATAAGGCCTATAGTAATTGCCTTAAATATATTATTTTTTATTCATCGTTGAATTATTCACTGGAAATTCTGATGTTCAGAAAGGGAGCAGCCCCCTCCCCAATATAAATTTCATTCCAACGCCCCTGACACGTAGAATATCAGAAGAGGCATAGGAATAGCATTTTTTTTTAAAGTAGGCCTATAATTAGTTGGTAATCATTCAGGTACAAAATATTTATATGTTGACCACTAATATGTTTTAGCTATGTAACTTCAAACCTACACCCCGTGTGACATCACCTTTTTGCGCATACTATTTATTTATTTATTTAACAACCCACCAGCACAAAAGTAAACATCGGCTATTGAGATTCACACAATGGTTAATTCAAACATTTATCTTAACATTTATACATTTTTCCAAACATATAATACAAACAAATCAACGATATCAAAACGTATACGCAATATATTAACTTGAAACAAATTTAGACCATGAAAAAACTAATTTTCTGTGAAAACCAGATTCCTTTAAAAACTTAATAAAAAGATTTGGGTGGAATCGAAATGATTCCACCAGACCTTCATTAACAAATACATTATCTCTGACAGGCTGAAGGTGAGGACAATCCACCAAAATATGACGCACCGTCAGTATACACTGACAATGGTCACAATGAGGTGGATGGTCCCTTTTCAAATGAAAAATATGAGTCAAATACGTATGTCCAATACCGTGATACGAGAACGACACAAAACAATTTTATCCTTCCTTGACCGTCTGTCAGTCTTCCAAGATCGGCTTTATTGAATTAAGTTTGTTCGTTCTCGCATTGTCCCAATCACCCAGCCAGTTAGCTAAAATATACCTGTTAATATCAAATTTAAAATCAGAAAATGGAATACTCATGTTGGCACGAAACAAATGCAAAGCAGCCTTGGCAGCTAGGTCTGCCTTTTTTGTGCATACCCACAAGTCATAACATGCACATTCACAATGGATCCAGTTTATTTTATAGCAATAATGATACAAAGACTAGGTCAGTAGGTCAACATACAGCCAATTTGCAAGTTCTACTTGTAAAAAAAAAATGTGCACCTGTATTGCTGTAGTTTATACAGTAGCGGTTCCAGGGGGTTAAGACACCCCCTCCTTTTCTCGATTTTTAAAAACTATTTTCCGAGTGGAAGGACGTGAAAATTTATAATTTTTTCCCCATTTTTATTCACTCATCACTTTTGGCCCCCACTTTTCAGAAATCCACATTTGGACCCCCACCCTTTCAGAATTCCTGCAACCGCGCCTTTTATATTAATTACTGACTGAAAACAGGTCTTTCTTAACGGACTTTTATATCTGCTACACTTAGATGGGTCACGGTCAATAGTGACGTTATAGGCCTACCTGGAGAGCCAGAGCATACTTTGCTATAAATGTGTCAAGAAATTGCATTTCATGCTATTGTTAATAAAACAAAACAACAACATACTCGCTGGAGAAAATAATGTTAACATTATACATTGTATAAATTATATCATGGATCCACTAATTGAATTAGATTTTTCATGAGCGTGGCTGATACAGTACAATTCCCATTTCTTATATTAACCAAGATCATGAAGATATGGACACCTTATTTGCCGTGAGACGCAGTCTGTGATGCTGGCGTTTGGTGATTGAGTTGGACTTAATTGGTGTCCATGATCTGACATCCATCTGGATGCTCTGTGGGGAATGTGTTCAGCAACACACCACTTTAGCCTTTCGTTCAAGTAAACGGGAAGTCAGGAAGGTTCGACCTGATCAGTCATCTGGTTACACCGAGCTCAAGAGTAAACCTTTATTTTGTTTGAATTTGTCAAGAACAAAATGCTTTTATTACCTTTCAAATGTTTAGTTCTTGGAGCGGTTGCTAGGGTAAATCGGGTGATTTGTTGTTTTAATTGCCTGATTATGTCAACTATGTATCCCTTGCATTCATGAGTGTCTGCTGGATACCTGCAGCATCATGACCCTTATTGGGCTCGATGGTGGGTGGGGAGCATGGTTAATATTTTTTTTTTATAAACAGAAGACTTAATTATAAAAAAAATGGCATTAAGCAACATATATTTTCATCCTACAACTGACTTTCACATAAACTGATTTAGCTTTTTGAAGTTCATCACTTTTCATTGATTTCTCTTGTAAGACTTAATCAGACCCATGCGATAGTAACCATTTTCCCATTTTTTTAGAGAATGATGGACTTCCATCACTTGAAAGGGTTCAGAGTTGAAGTTGGTGAAGGCATTTTGTAATCAATTTCAGCATCTATGCAGTACTAAACTGCAGAAAGGTACCATTACTGTTGCTGATGATCACGTTTTTATTAACTTCTTTTTTGAAAGATATTGTAGATGAAACTATTCCTAGGATTTTGGCATTTCCAAAACGTATCCTTAAACCATGGTTTAACGATACAGTTACAAATGCAATACAATAGCGTAACTTGAGAGGTTCAAATGTGAACCTACCAAGGACAACCTGAATTAATATAAAATTGTTAATGCTAAAGCTCGAAGAGAGATTAGGCAAAGTAATAAATCATCTTGGAGAAATTATGTCTCCAAGTTGAATTCTAAAACTTCATCTAAATATATCTGGAAAACGATCCGTAAAATCAAAGGAAACGAATCCAGCAATACTGTTCGTCACTTGTCTGTCAGTGACACAAATGTCACATCGCAACGTGACATAGCCAATGCATTGGCAGACACGTTTTTCATATAATTCTTCTGCCTTTTGTACAGACATTTTTTTCTCTTAAGAATAAAACTGAAAAGCAACCTATTATATCTAAAATTGAAAACAATGAGGTATGCAAGTTATTCTCTGTTGAAGAGTTGCAGGATGGTCTTCACAGGTCTTACGATATTTTATTTTTTAATGACTCCACAGAGATAGCGGGTGAACTGAAAGTTTAGTATTTGTGAATTATTCGGAAACCGAAGCGTTTGTTGCCGGAAATTTCCACCAATACATAATATGGGTCGGGAGCTGAACTTAATGCAATAACCAATAATCAAAGCATTAAGTTACTGAACAAATTTTATCTAACTGGCAAGGTGATTGGAACCATGCAGGAGCAAACAAAGACGGTCTTGAGAGGTGGGCGGCCCTCCTACAGACGGTCAATAAAAGATGAAGTCGTTTTGTGTCGTTTCCGTATTGATCATTTTTCATCTAAAGAAGGAACATCCGCCTCATTGGGAGCTCTTTCAGTATAATTATATTGACAATGCATCATATTTTGGTGGATTGCCCTCACCTTCAGCCTGTTAGAGATAGTGTATTCATTAACGAGTATGGTGAAGCATTTCGATTCGACTCGAAGCTGATTACAAATGTGTTTTTTTTCTTTTTGAACTATTTTTTTTATAACAAATTTGTTATACTGAATTTGTTTCTGTTTAATATATTGTATGTGTGTGGGGGGCGTGGAATAAAACACCGATGCTGCATTACACATTGTGAATTTTATAATAGTGCCAAAAGAATTTAAATGAATTTTTGTCGATTATTTCTTTCATAGTAAACTGACAAGTAAGTATCTTGTAAATATATATTTAATGACACTACCTAATTTAGCATTTACTTGTTTAGTCTCAATGATGTACAAGATGGTGCTTACTCTTGAAAGCAAAAGGAAATTCATTGGGACAGACTACACCAAGTATTGAGTGACATGTGTTAATTTCATTGCTGTTGCAAAATGTGAGGGAGTCTCAAAAGTTTGCTAAAATTAATCATTGTTACATGAGTCTATCGTCATAGAGTGGAATTATCAGTGGTGCTACTTTATTAGCAAGGTGCACACCATCACGCTGATGATATTCTGATTCAATCTAGAAAATATAATCCTCAGCTTTTTGCCATACTGCTGGGGTAATCCTTACAAAGGATGCATAGATTAACTGCTTCACATCAGAGTTTTAATGTAGTGCTGTTCCTGGCAATGAATCCTTTGCAGTTGCCCCTAATGAATTCGAGATAATTCAACTCAGTGCCGAACAGGCGCACGTAACACAACGTCACCATTCTCAGCAGCAATACTGTCCATTTTGTACTGGATTGGCTTTTTGTTGCTGATATTCTTCATGAACTGCACTGTAGTTTCAGATGACTTGTAAGGTTCACCACATGAAATGAGATATTCATGTATTTGTGCTTTATCAGATTCGAGCACAGGATGATAACTAACGTTATTCATCAAAATAATACTTGGCTGCTCAAGACATTGAAGAAGTTGATGTTCAAACGACTTCATGAAAACCTCACCATTCATTTCCGGTTGGTAATTACCAGTAGAATTGTTTGCTTTGAATATAGTAGGGCATTATATCCTGAAAAATTATCGTGTCAAATTTTTGTTAAAAGCAAACTTTCACTTGATTTTGTATTTGAGTATTGTGAAGTTAAACAAAAATAAGGGTGGCAATTTTTCTTAACATTTTGAAGGACACAAATCCAAGATGGTCACTATACATACATACGGTTAATGATACCGAAATCGGAACCAGTAGCGAAAAATCGTGTCTTTTGCTTGGAATATCTACACGTTTATCTTAATCATTTCAAAACCTATGTGGATGGAAAGATTTCATGAAGACAAATTCGGACATATATAGTTTAATATATGTGGGATGAATATTTCGTAGGTATTTGGCCCACAAAGTTTGAAAATAGGTAATTTTGACTATGCCTAATTTGCAAGTAAAGGTAATCAAAGGTTGACTATTGATATTTAAATATAATTTATACTGATTTTAAAAGTTATGTGAGTAATTACATGCGTTTGGCCTGTATGACATTGGCAAGCTGAAAGTCTCCACCATTTTCAGTGATAGAAATGTTCGTGTTTTCTACGTTATGGAAGGATATTCAATTATTAAAAACATTTGAAATTCACAATATATATTAAATACAGTTACTTAGTAAGCAGATATATGTAAATATATCATGTAATTCATTATTTTGCTCACCGTTGACCCTGGCGTCCGCTGAGAGCGATGTAAGATGAAAAATATGACCGTATGTTAAGTTCTACGTTATCGCTATTGTGCTTACCGTGTCTTTATGAAGGCTGTATATGCTTATTTACTACAAAGACGATGTTCTTACTATCTATTTTAGACTTTCTGAAAGAATGTCTATCAAAAATCGCCAAAATATAGCCAAAAACATGAAATATCGGTTTTCTACGTTATCCAGCTGGAAATTATCGTTGCAACGGCTTTGAAAGGATTGTTGTTTATGGCGGGTCCCGATATAGGCATTATAGGTTAATTATTTTCGTTTCACATGTATAAAACCTTAGTTAATCTCGATAATTGCAGTTGTTTAATCCGTAGGCATACTAATTTATGGAAGATACCGGTGTATTTCATCGAGTAGCACTGTAAATATCGTTCATTAGCTTTCCAAATGGCATTGTTAGCGCACAGAAAACTAATTCTACGGATAACGAACACTCTCTGATAACGGAGTAAACACAAAAGGTTAAATATCTCTAGAAATACAATTGATAGCCATGGACTGAAGGTATTATTTAGGTACACTGGGACCAGGCTAACTATTATCTGTGGTATTAAATCATAACTCAATGTTGAAGTCATTTATTGCCTGTTTTCGCGATAATGTCTAAAACACTAATTTTCACCTTTTTTTTACTATTTCCCTATTATTGGAGATAATGTACGTCGATCCTCAACTTCAAGTATTGCTTTGTATCAAAAACATATTTGCGTATACCTTGATGTCCTTTTTGAATACAAATGGGGATTTTTCAACATGAAAATTGAGTTTCAAATCGAGGATAACGTATAAAACTTTTCTTTTTTTTCAGTTTTATATGTTATCTCCACAAAAACCACCATCGTAAACGCACACAGTGTTAATAGTTGTTAGCAATTTACCCTAGAATAGTGAGTTAATTGTTGAAATACACATTTGAGTAAAAAACAAACACTCCTTCACTTTATTTGAAGTTGCAGTGACAGTAAATATATGAAATACGTTATCCTGAAAGACATTCATATGTAATTTTATTTCAGTGCAAGCATTCAATTTTCGTTTTATGCATTATCTGCGACAGTAGCCAGTTTCTGGCATTTAATAGCTTTTCTTATTACTGATATTTGCTGTAATAAGAAAAGAAGTCAAAAGCCAGAAACTCGGGCTACCGCGACAGTTGCCTGTAGAAATCAATCTACAAAAGAAGTCAATACAAGTGACTTTGAAACATCAATAATAAAAGCTGAAGAATATCTAGTCCAGGTTTGGAAACAAGGGTCTTACTGCCATACAATGGATGAACTGCGTTACTTTGTGTACCACCATGGTAAGCATCTCACATTTGCACAATTACCACCTACGAGTTATGCAATAAAGGGACATATTCTTAGAGCATATTATGCTACCAGATTGCAAATAAATTGCCTGCAAAATATGCATCATTTGAATCCAGAAGAATTCGGGTTTGAATTGGAAGACGAACTTCTGCTTCCTGAAAAAATTCTAAGAAGGCTTTCTTCTGATCTGGTGCCATTCTGCACTTGCCACAAATGTGCAACAGTTAGATGTGTATAGAAAGCATGATGTACCTTGTTGTAGATTCTGTACATGTCAAGCTGATACTCTGGAAAGTGTTGGTTGCAGGAAAGTGGATTCCAGTGGCAAGTACATACTAAACAATGCTAAATACTAAACAATGCTGTTTTATTTTTTATCATCCATATTTCAATTGCTGGTGTTGACAAAAAATGAAATTAAACATAATCATTTAAAAAGGGGATGTAACCTATGACGCCATTATCTACATTACTACCACCTTTCGGAAGGTCGACCCTTGTTTTTTAATTGTCATATGATGTAGATAAATAATCTGAAGGGTAATTCTCTATAGCTAAAAATGCATACAGAACCCCTCTCAGCGACTGGAATATTAATGCTTTCTTATTAAATGATACACTTTAACATATATCGGCTTTGTTTCATCTTAAGTCATTCTTTTGTAATACAACGATTACAAACCATGCAGATTTGGGTTGACAAAAAGAAAATGTATAAATATATATCTTGTGGCCATTATGGCAGGTTCAAACACCAATTTTAGATGAAAAATAGAGGCCACTAGCTGCATAGGACAGGTGTCTCTTATATGCAGGTAAAATAAATAAGGAAATGCATTGGGAGGGATTTAGGGTGCCCATTATGGGCAGGTGGCCGTTCTATCACATGAATGCACTCATGGATACACACACGTACACACACACATACAGAGATATAAAGTAGAACTTCAAAACTTATGGGGACGACCAGATACTTTGAGTTTCAAGGAATTCGAGTTTCCGGAATTTGTACTGCAGACCCCAAAGATGAAATTGCATTGCAGTAACTTGATTTCATTCAATTGGAAAAAACATGTGCTACTCAAACCACTTGCCAACATACAGATGTTAACCCATTCCTATTGAGTGTATATTATAAACAAGGAAATAACAAAAGAAACGCAATCAATTAGAGTCCACACCTTTTTCCTCCTCAAACATTAAAAAAAATGTTATCCTATTTCTTTCTTTAAATTGATTAAGCCATCCAGAAGAAGACTTGAAATTTAAGCAATCAAACATCTTAACAAATTCCTCCTCTTTTGTAACTAATACAGAGCCAGAAATGGGAAGATTTTTATCTCTGGCATTTTTTTTTAGCCATTTCAAAGTTATGACCTACATTGTGCCTCAACTCTGTCATTTAAATATCAAACCCTGCATGGCGAAAACAGTTCACAATGTACCAAGCTTGCTGTATTAGATTCAGGGCATCTAAAACATTTAGTTTTAACTCTGAGGAAAAACAAACAACATTAACTATTAATACAACATTTCTTTGAAGATACATAAGTAATTATGTATTAGGTACCATGTACAGACACCCACAACAAGATGCAGACATATAGGATTATTTTGTTCCGCATAGTCGGCAATCTATTGTTAACAAAAAGAATAATATCGTATTGGTGTAAAATTATTTTTGACTAGGACAATAAATTAATTTCAATTTTAAATAACAATTTGCTTCATAAATATCATAATGGTACTTACAAATCTGTATGGTTAGATAACACTAAGAGTGCTTTAGATAACTGTGGGTTATGTTATACATGTATATGGCAACAAAAGTGTTTTTCAAATATGGGAGGGTGGCTATCAACAATAGAAACAAGACTAACAGATCAATTCTATCAATAAAGGAATTATAGCAATAGAATGAATAGCTCTAAAGGCAAGATTTATAAATGTATGAAACCAGAATTTAGGCAAGTATCTTATTATTTATTTTTTATCAAAAACTGTTTCACTTTCATTACTTAAATTTCATACTGGTAACTACTTATTACCTACAGAACAAGGACACTGGAAAAAAATCCCTTATCTAGAACGATATTGTACATTATACCAGAATCAGTGTGTGGGAGATGAATATCATGCTTTGTTTAAATGCCCTGTATTTTTGACAGAAAGAAAATTATTTTAATAAAAGAATTTATGGCATGACCAAATTTTTGTATGGTTGCTCTTTGTTATTTTAAGCAGAAACAGTTGGCAGCAGTATGAAAACTTAGTAAATTATATAATGGCTAAATTCAGATATGAACAGAATTTCAGAATTGAAATTTGATACGTACATTAAGTAATTTATTACCCATATGGCTCAACATATCTTGATACATATCAAAGTGTTACGTCCTAGTACTACGTCATACTGGTACATAACACTTTTGACGTCATACGACGTCACAGTTTGTTTCCAAGAAAGGAAAATGATAGGTTTCATTTTTGTTGTTGTTCGTTTTTTTTATTTAACTTAAAATTGATAATGGGTAATAAACAGGATATTCAATTTCGCATCATGTTTATGTTCCTTGTTAAATAATTTTTATTGTCATTCGCTAATGCTCGTGACAACTGAAAATTAGTTCACTTGGGACATAAACATGATATGAAAACTCGTTTAATATTCTATAATTATAGTTTTGCCAGTTATAACTGTCAAACACATGTACCACTGTTGGTGGTCTTTATGTGAATAAGTTCTTGTTGTTGTAATTACTGGTTAAATTCGCTTGGTTAACAATTCTTTCTTCTGTAAAGTATTACAGGTATAGTACTTCAAGTTTTCGAAGTGCAATATCTATTAATTTTTGTCGTGGGACCAAAGAATTACTTCGAGAGATTGATATTTTCATAAGATCAAATATCAAGTTCTCAAACTGCTGCTAAGGCTCTCATCTTTTTATTTTGGAACACACTGATGTGATACAATATCATAGATAGATATAGAATGACACCCTGAAATAGTAAAAATATAATACAAGGCAATACAATGCATTTCCCAGAGTATCACAAATTTCAAATCCATCAACAACATGTAATGATCACAAAATAAGACAAATACATTGTTTTGTTAAAATATTCTCAACATTATTCAAAGTTAAAAATGTCCATCTTCGGCACTGATGTATTTAAAAACAGATATTACTCATATTCAATAGTTTGTATCCAATAGTGTTCTAAATAAGCACATGCTTATAATATGTATTAGTCATCCTGGAATTCTAAATTCTTAACTCTATATAGGAACATTAAAAGGATTTTACACAAAATATATTATTACTGTAATTTAATAAAATATATACAGGTAAAACAAACTATTCAAACATTTCTAACATACCCTGTAGAAAAAAACAGAGGTGTAGAAGTTCTCAGATGATACCATTTGAAGTTTACTAAATGCATCTAAACAAATAATGTAAATAAATAATTAATTCCACTTTTATGTAAAACCTTACACTCCTTATAATGAGATTACCACGATTTATGTTTCTGAAATATCCATATACTTCAGTTATAAAGTCATAAAAGGTTAAAAACACATACCAGCTAAGTTACCAGTTGGGATATAATAGTACTGTATTGATAGTTACTAGCTGGGATATATTATTCATAATAATAATTATTATTCACCTATTCATAAAGGACAATGATAATTATCCAGCTCTACTGAACATAACTTTCATTTAATTAACTTTTCATATATAATATTTAGTTAAATATTTTATAAAAAATTATTACCAATCCTTTATTCTCTCTACCTTCCTAATGGTCTGCTGACTGTCAAGTGAGGTCTGTCCCAATAGTCAGTGAGAAGAAAAGCACGAAAAGCATGTGCTATTTGTGTTTGGGTCAAAGGCCAAAAGAAAAATTAGAGTCACTGCACAATACTATGCGAGTAGATCTCCTATATCTTAGGAAACAAGTGATTAATGGTCTCAATCCATAGTTACTGAAATAAATTGGAACATTAAATACAAGAATAACCTGTATTTTATAGTACAAAGAAAATGAGTTATTTAAAAGGAGGTGCCTAAACACCTGAAAGGAGCGGAAAGGAGTGGAAACAAGCCAAAAATGGCAGAAAGAGACAAAATGAGGCAGGAAAAGATGAGAAAATGGTAAAAATACGATACAATACTGTGAAAAAAAAACCCAGACAGGAAAATGTAGAAAAGAGACGAAAAGTAGGAAATACTTGTATTAAAGCTGACAGTATTTACACAATGTTCCATAAATCAAAGGTGTCAAATGAAAACAGAGAATTAGCTTACATAACCGTATAAAGAGTGGTCATGCATGGTATAAGAGAGAGGTTAGTGTTAGTAGGAGAC
>JAULBS010159512.1:0-26227 GCA_032355785.1 Symmetromphalus regularis | reverse complement strand
ACCGCCATGTTTTATTTGTTGCAGAATTCATATAAAAATAGGGGTGTTAGGTAATTATTTGTATAATGTATTTTTAAGGTACGCGAATATTATTTTATAAATATATTTATCATAACTTAATATTAATGCCATATTTGCAACAACAACAAACAAAAATTTATTAAAGCAAAAACGATAAAAGAGATACGAATATTACCGGAAATGGTCGAGATGTTCCGAATGTTACCCCTGTTTGTAATGCTGTCGAATGCCAAGCGTTATTAACGATGTGCAATTTTTTCGATTTTAATATACGAGGTAATGAGTAATATTTAAAATTATTATTTAACAAAATAATGAAAAAAAAACTTGAACATAGGACTTTTCATATCTGACAAGGGCGAAATGGCTAATTTAATGACGTCACTAAAATTAGGAAAAGTACAACGTTATCCATAATGTTATAGGACATCCTCACAACATCACCCTGACAAATATAGTTCACAAAAACTCTAGCTGTTTACTGCGTCATCTATACTAAAACATTTTTGGTGATATCATCCTTAAACATATTATCCAATCATATCGCTCATTTTATAAGCCAAATCGGCAACTGTCGTGTTCTTGTGGAAAATTCCCCAACACTTCGTTAAGTTGATTTTTCACCTGTTCTCCTTTGGTAACAATTCCTTACAAAAAAAGTTGATAAATTAATAAATAAAATAAATTATAGCAATCTTAGTGTTTTCTTGTTCAATTTCTAGCTAGAAAGTGTCTACGGTCTTCTTTGCCTTCCTATCATGCCTTATGAACATGAATACCATGGTTAGTTTTCTTCTTCCTGTACACCGCCATTCTACATACAAAATAAAAATAAAAACCTCCCGACCTACCTGAAATTTTTTAATGGGTGGACGCTAAGCTATTTCACTATATTACGTTCGTAATTCTTATTATCCTTTTATGCAATACAAAATATAATATTGTGTATTGTATAGAAGGGTAAGGATGGTTATACCATGCGACACTTTATTTCAGTACTATGGTTTTGGATTCATGTGATATGAATAAAGCGTATTGCTACCTTATATCTTCTTCATTTTCATTTTGACGGATGACGCATGTTTTTTCTTTATTCTTTTTCAATTAAAACTTAAAAATAATAATACACCCCCTTTCCCTCCCAAAAAAAAAAACAAAAACCAAAACCAAAAAACCCAACCCTACCTAGTTAGACAAGGGTAGAAATTCAAGCTTGTGTTTAATGAATTCATTAATAATTGGTGACAGGACCACAGTTCTCTAAAGATGCATGACACATTGATGGCATACTCCAGATCAACATCCAATAAGAATTTGGGTGTGTACGGGTCTATTCCTTAGCGCAGTGCCTAAATCAGCAAAATATCTTGAACAGTAGTGGGAAGGTGAACAATCATGGCTGTGATAGTGTACACTAAGTTTGATATATAATGAACCGCAAAAGAAACGCATTATTTACCAATGTAAAGAAAACCCACAATAACATTCAGGATTTTTCCTGTATTTAAATGAAAATAAAAAGATTATAAGTGATAGCTGGTTTTCTATAAATAGACTAGACCATATTTAAAAAAAAGGGCTTAGTCCTATTAACCTATTTTGGAGATGCTGATTACAAAAAAAATACCATACCAAGCTGAATTTTTAGTTTTAGACCCTAAAAATCGAAAGAAAAAAAATGGCCGCCCGACATTTTTCTTATTAAACATTTCACCTTGCAAAAGTATATCCAAATTATTCCATCTATCACGAAATTTGTACTTTACGATGAACAAATTTAATTTAAAAAACAAAATGGCTACCAAATGGCTGAAAAAAATCATGATGGCTGCCACAATCTATATATTTAAGACAGGCATTGGGAAAGATAGGAACCACGTGTACCTCCATCCCACAACTCTACTACACTATGTTTTAGCAAGCCCTAAACATGAAATCAACTAGTTACAGTAAACAAAACTGAAATCTACTACCCATATTTAACCAATATTGGAAGGTGCCCTAAAAGTTAGATTTTCGAAGACGTCATGCAAAAATCTATATGCTCACTATTCCATTCACCATGACGCTAACACATGCTTTAGAGTCAAGTATTATATACCAAATAAAAGCTTTTGATCTGCTGGTTATCGTGGTATATAGTTATGCAGTATTATTGCAATTAATCAATGACTAAATTATCATTAAAGAACCACACCCCATTTCTTATTTCGGTAGCCCATAAAATTCCCAATTTTTATATTTTCTTTTTCACAAAACCTAATCAACTGTAAGTGATATATTTACTAGCTCCTTTTATTCTGCATTATCATAGCTTTCATTATAGCAATATAGCATTAAAACATAACGAGATATCATATTTTAAACATTGCCAGGTATATCAAATATTGGTATGGTACGATTTAGTTCCATATGTTAAAAGATGATTATTTTATAACAAATTAGTCATCTTTTAATCTTAATTTTTAGGGGTGTATGGGGGCGGGGAAATAGGGATATACCAATGGCTATATATGTATATGCCACTAATATCATGATTTTGGTCAATTATAAGATAAAGATTTATGAAATAACTTTTACTTCATTAATCTATACCACCAATGGTACACATAAATAGAATGAAATATAAAGCGATATGATTGCATTCAAAGTTATGTGCTGACTTGCCCATAATAAGAAATGTCAGTTTTGTGTTTAAAAATGTTATATATTGTTTTCATGATTAAATAAGGTTACTGACTATCTTTAGTTATAACTCAAGCAATTTTTAAAATATGACTCTATGTTGCATACCTTATAAATATGCAACATATTAGGCATCTGTTAAAACATATTTGAGAAAAGTAGTGACAACAGTGGCCAAGATACGGCCATTTATATATTCCTACCCCCAAAAATGAAAACTACCCAGACGTGTACAATAAGGATTTATTAATCAACTTTTACTTAAGGTGGCTAATTTTAGTGTTATTCGGCTCCTGGAAACTAAACAACCATTTAATCACCATAGCAACCAAATCGAAAACTCGTAACGGAAGTGAAAACAGTTTACCAAAAATCTCCCAAATATATATTAGATCCCCCTGTCTCGGGAAGACTGCTAACCGTGTTAGCTCTTTTCTAAGGGTAATCAGGAAATAAGATCTAATACATATATATATTGACCAACATTAATATTCACTAGAAACACAACAAACACAATTTACAGTTTCAATCTGTATTTGAGACAGGTACAATCGGTGTATAACAAAACCTAACGATAATCCACTCACAACTGTTGAGTGTAAATAAGATAAACAAACATTAACTACTTAATACTCTGTACATGAATTAGTTTAATTCCCCGTTATTTAGGTAGAATCGCACAGGAGTCTCCTTCAAGTAATTAACACTATCAATAAGCTTACGTGCTTACAGATAATCAGATATATACAGTTCAAATGATTCCTAAACTCTCACTTCAATTTCCCCGAATAGGTCTGACACAGGGTATTAGTTATGTCTATAACAATGTACCTCAATTAACAATATCCTACAATTTACCAACTCTGTCTGAGAAAGTTTACCAAATATGTTTATAAGAATACTTCAATTAACAATTATCCTACAATTTACCAGTTCCGTCTGAACCAGATTACCAGATATGTTTATAATAAAATATGAGAGTAATTGTCACAATCAAATACTAAGGTTATAAACAGAGCAGAAAATGCATAGTAACTTTACATGAACGGATACATTTTGTTCAGTGGACTCAGCACTCCATGTCCTTCCAGGACAATTTCCAAAACTGCCTCTAATATAAAATCGCTAAGTCTTAAATAGACCAGTCATATGTTTGTCATTTATAAACCTCAGACAATCATCACGCAATAGGATACTTTAACTAAATACAACTTTGTACCCCAAACATCTACTTGTTTAGACTGAGCTGATTATTCCAGATATAATCATCACCACCCAATTCTCTCATTGAAGAATTACATAACTATAAAAACATAGCCAGTACCAGTGTAGTGGAAAGGCAGATGTCAGGCGTGTCACGCACCTGTAAGGAAAAATAGCTAAAGTGGCAGTCCTCATAAATATATTAAATAAAATGTTACAAGAACTGTTTATGAGTGTCTTGTATTGGTGTTTTGTTATAAAATAAAAACATTTCAAATTGGTGTTAAATTATTGGATATTCTATATTATAAATTTAATGAAGGCTGCAGACTATGGATTAAAAAAGATTTGTGGCATCTACAAGTTTATGAAAAACTGCTTTCAAGAGTGCAGACAGTACCAGTATACTCATAAAAGTTTGTGAAAGAAATTCTGACAGAAGAGTTAAAACATATAACCACTTATTGTATAACTCTAGTATTCTACCGGTTTTAAATATTGTTCTGTGTGTTAAATAATGACGGTTTTGCAGGCAAGTACGTTGCCATTGGTTTTGGTCCAGTGGACTAGTGAGATATTTTCCATTTTTGCAGCCCTGCTGTAGTATATTATTGACAAACGTGTTAAATTATATCAACTCTTTATAACATTTACCATATCAGTGTTATTTGAAATGTTTTTATTTTATAATAAATTTTACTTTGATATATATATATATAGATAGATATATAGATATAGATAGTTATATGAATGTTTCAAAGTTGCACTGCCAGTGTGATTGCATTTGCAGGCAGACACAAAAATTATTGACGTATCATGTTTTTAAATCATGTTTTGCAAATTATTATTATGTTTGTTCTTATATTATAGATTTTGAAAATACTAGAAGTTTTAACTAATAACCAGTATGTAATGAAAAGTAATCTAATCTCAAATAATGAACTAATAATATTTGTTTCAAAGCATGTCACTTTAATTTTTATATAAATTGGATTTTGACATGTAAACTTGCTGATCTGTGAATAAATAGGATGTATCAAAATTGATTTTCTCAGTAAGACTGTAAACACATTCATGTATAATTTTAAAGGTAAAATATCTATAATTACAACAACAAAAAATGTTACATTGTCAAATAACATTCAATATGCATATGTATTGTAACTATCTTATATTTATTATGTGCCTTTAAGATATTAAATTTGTAATGATTAATTAATTGTGATACAAAACCATTATCATATTTGATCTGTAGCCAGATTTCAGTGGATTTAAAGTTCATGTATATGTAAAACAAATTAAAATTACATTGATAACCATAATTTTCTTTGTTAAAATATTTCCAGGAAAACAGCAATTATAGGTCATTATAGACTTTTAAATAATTTGTTACTGCCATGTAGTCTAACGATGCATGTCATTTTTCCATTTTTTGAACAAATCATATGTACATAATTATATTTAAAGATTCTGAAATATCCAAAACAAATGTCCTCAATAATTTCACACTGTCCAGTTATTTTAGAATTTTAAACCTGCAGGAGGTTAATTTAAGTTTCCAGCTCTGGGCTTTTTCTCTTAAATCATTTTTAATATATACAGTGTGTGTGTATATATATATATATATATATATATATATATAATACATGTTTTTGTTGAAATTTTAAGTACATTTTTTTAAAAATGTCTAAAAATCACTACCTTTTTCTGTGAATTACTTTGAGTTGTGAAGAATCCATACAAAAGGTCAGGGTTACCTTGTAAATGTGAGATATTTTTAGTAAGAATATATGTATAATACATACCATACATAATTATATACATTATAATTGTATAGTGATATTATTGTTAGTAAACTGTTGTATTTTCTTATGTTGTTAATATTTTCAGTTATACTTAATATCTCAGGTCTATTAACTTGCCATATTTGTCAATTGAACATTTACTTTTTAATCTGTCATAATAACATTTTGTAATTGATATTTTAGAATTTGTTTTTGGGTGGTGGAGGTAAATCTTTTTTTTTAAATAGGTTATTTGATGTTTTGTTTTATTTGGGTGTTTGTGAAGTTTCATAGATACTTTTAAAGTTAACTGTAATTATGATTACTGGTATTTTAATTTGTAAATAGTAGGACTCCATATATGATTTTTATATTTGTGAAACAAAGATAGATAAATTTTAAAAAGTATACAAATAAAATGTTCTTTACTTTTTAGGAATATATTATATAAAATAAAGCTCTCATAATTTACAGTAGATTTAAATTTTAATTTATAAAGGTGGTCAGGGTTTAATTATATCTATATTACAGTTAAAATAGACCCACAAATGTGGCATTTTAACAGTGGAGGTTGTAAATACTTTGACACATGTATTCACTACTGTCCATTAAATACATGTTGCTAATTTTGAATGTAGACTATTAGTGAATCTATACATGTACATACATGTATATATATATGTGAATAAATTATATTAATTACTACTATACTGATGGAAAGAAAAAATGGATTATATAAGAATTTTAAATGTAATTCACTCTAACATGTACTGTAGTTGTGTCCTCATAAAATAGAAAGATACCACAGGTGGACTGAATATTGGCATCGTGTGTATCCCTCATTAACACTGGATGATGGTAGGTCTGTTGATGTTCTGCCATTTCTCTTTCACAGCCAAAAAGAGTCTTCCAGATTGTGAGTTGTAATCAGATACTGTCAGACATTCAACAGATGATCTATCAGGTTAATTTCTGGATTTGTAACTAGCCAGGACAGTTTGAAAGTTGTTTCTGAAAATTACTTGACATATTTGTGGGAAAGCATTGGCCTGCTACAAATCAAATGGTATTCAACCATGGGGGTTAGTTTGTACTAAATTAGCATATGTGGGGAATATAAAGTAGTCACTTTAAGACAGTTGACTACTTAATATAGATGGCCATATTACTTATATATTGCCAATAAGATTCATTTTCGTCTTGTATGCCTATATATGTTTCCTAAAATAAAAATCTAGAAAATTCTGACAAATGTTGGGTAATTCATCTAGTAAAAAGGTGAAAAGACATCTTCATCTGACCATAATATCAGAAATAATTCAACACCAAATATATATATATTATTAAACAAAATTTCTCTTTGAAATTTGGCATTACATGAAAATATGTTTGACTATATACATTGGTTATATAGAGGATGAATCAACTTGTATTGTCCTCACAACTATTTTGGTGCAAATAATTTTGTGTCTGGTAAAGTGATTTTGTTGTTTTATTTTTCCACAATTTATTAATTTTATCTGTTTACATATTACCACCTTTTCTTATATCTATTTAATCTTTTATCATTTTTACATTTCCTTTTTCTTGTGTATTAGGATATTTTGTAGATTTTTATGATGAAGTCCACTATGTATTTTTTTATTACTATGAAACATTACTTTTGTTACCTACAGAAGAAATGCGATTAGCATCGTGAACATTATATGTTGCCTCAGAAGTAGTATATGTATGTATGTTGTAGAACTAATATTTTAATGTTATTTTAGTTGTACACATTATTATAAATGTGAATTGTTAGGTTTTTATTTTGAAACTTTTTCTTTGACCTTTTTAAGTTAAATCATACTTGGCTGGTTTATTATTATTATTTTTTAAATTTAGATTAGACTTTCATTGGGTTTTATAAAAGGAAATCTATTTGGAGGTTTCAGGTTCTCAGGGAATTTTGTAAAAATTACAATATGGGAATTTGTCATTTTATGTTATAGTAAGAAAATGTTAAGATTATTTATTATTTCATTCCATGAACTAGTATGTTTAAAATGAATTAATGAAGTCAGATAATCTATCATATGTTTTGTTTCTAATATGATAAATCATGAAATCTTTGTAAGCAAGAAATGATTGCAATATTAATCTGTTGTATTTGTCTTTTTATATTAGTTACATTATATATTGTTGTGTGATGTTAAACCTACTGGCTACACATTAATATTGTTATATTGCGTGATCTTAAATTAATATAATGATACAGTAACCTGTATTAAACAACCACCCTACAGTGAAAAAATGTTGCTCTTAAAGGAGAAATCTCATAACTGCACAAGGTGGCAGTCCTCTAAAAATTAGTTTAGCTTAAATGCATTGTATCTGACCACTAAAGTGGCACTTCTCCCAATACTATTGAAGTTGAAATATAAAATTGTAAACTATCAGTTAAATGCAAACAACACATCACTATCAATTAAAACAATTTACTAGTTGACTTAATGTGATTTAATCAAATTTTAATGACCTTGTGGGCCGTATTAATCTTTGAGAAACACCTCATGGATGCATACTATTTTAAGTGCATAATATTACTTTTGATATTATGGTTTTAATATATGTAAAATATATGTAAAAATTCCAAAATATAGCACTAATAATGTCAATATGTTTGTAGGGATCAGTTTATTTGCAGTTGTTCATCTACTGTAAAAATTCCAAATTATGGCACCTGCAACTATTATATTTCATCTTTAAGACAGTTTTGTTACTAAGGCTATTTAATGGAGATGATTTAACAGAAAAGAAATGTGGCTTTTAAAGACATGTGTCTTAATAGAGGTGGCCAGGCAAGCAATATGAGACTGCAAAACCTAACAGTTTTACCAACAAATAGATTTTTAGCAAATAATTAGCTAAATGTTGGATACTGTCACACGTTTTTAATCATCAGACTGAGTATAATTTAAGTGCTTACTAACTGTTACTGCATTGATTTACCCCATTGTTATCATATTTTTTGTTTTATTACCAATGTTTATACAAGTACATGTGTGAGTTATTAAAAATAGTCTTAACTATAACGGCTGTTAATTATTATTTTATGTGTTGAATACAGTAGTCTCTTCTCATTTCATATCTTGTGGAAGATGCTGGAGACATTTTAAAAAGTATTTTTCAATCACTGTGTATGTGGGGTTTGGTGGATAACTTTTGTTTTGGTCAAAGTAGAGGGGGATAAAAGTAAGCTTTTTTAATAATAAAAAAAAAATCTATTAATTTTTATGAAGTTACCGTATATTGAAAATAAAAGAAATAAGTGAATAAAAAAAAACTGAAACGGTTGATGGAGACTGATGGAGTGACTGATCACAAACAGCAGAAAAATTAGTTTTAGAAAAGTTCACCTGACAAACGTCACACCAATTAAAAGAAAAGAAAAAGTGATTGTCATAGCTCAAATTGCATGCTACATGAAACAATAACATTGAACTCTTAACTGGAGACAGAGGTTCAAAACCCATTGGTGGCTGGCTCACACTTGACTACATGTCAAAATATTTCAAATGTTTGACATCCAGTAGCCGATGATTTATTAATCATTGGCAACTGGATGCACTAGTGGTGTCATTAAACAAAACAAAAAACCCACTAATGTCAAAGTAATGTGACCTTTTTAAGGCAAGACAATAAAAGAAAATAAACCAATAAAATCTTTGTAAAACATTATATTTGTGTGTTAACATAATTATATAAAACGTATACATACATACATGTGTGTAAATACATGTATATATGGACACACACAAAATACAAGCACAGTCTTCATTTACAAACGGAAATCAAGTCAACAAAATATAAATACAATCAGGATACACAAATGAACATCAAGCGTTTATATAATACAGCTAGTTAGAACTAACATGTTAGAGAATATACATATACCATAAGCATTTAACTGACTAATTCATTGTGAAAAATATATAATTTCAATAACATCTGTAATTATAAATACGTGACAATTATGTATATTAAATATTTTTTAAAAAGAAATAAATGACGAAATAAAATTGAAAGCAGCTATTACCTATAAGTGTAACTGTTTGAAATGAAAGCTTTAAGTGAAACTTGGAAATGAAATCTTTAAGTGTAACTGTTGGAAATGAAAGCTTTAAGTGAAACTGTTTAAAATGCAACTTTAAGTGTAACTGTTAGAAATGAAACGAAGGACAGATTTTTTGTCGACAGTTCAACCTCGATTCTTTGTTCAAACTGCATCCACAAGTGTTAAAAGAATGGGTTGAACTGTAGATCGTGGCTGAACCGTCAACAAGAAACTGGGCCTAAGTGTAACTGTTGGAAATGAAACTAAGTGTAGCATAGTGTAGCCATGAAAAGCAGGAGAGACATCCATCCACATTTGGGGTTTGACAAAATAAAATAAAATTGAACTTTCAACTAAAATGTATTTTATTATAAAAATCCTCTATTCAAATCCATATTAAGTTCAATCACATTCCTCTAAATTAACCATTTTGGTCAGCACCATTCTACTTAGAAATTCCTTTCAAAATCCTGTTTGTAAATCTACATTATGTATTTGGGGAGCGGGATGTAGCTCAAATGGTAACGTGTCCTCATGTGAATGGTCGTTGGATCGATCCTTCTCCGTGGACCCATTTCATCAAAGGCCGTGGTATGTGCTGTCCAGTCTGTGGGACTGCATATAAAAGACCTCTTGCTGCTTGCTGGAAAGAGTAGCCTATGTGGCAGCAGTGGGTTTCTTCTTAAGTAAATATGTTAGAATGACCATATGATTGACGTAAAATAGCCAAAGAAGATAAAAATTAACGTGTTCTTGAGGAGTCGTTAAAAGAAACTTTACTAAGATATTTGGTACATCAGGTTCATAACAAGGGTGATTAGAAGAGGGCATATACAATACCTTCAGATTTTGACTTAAACTGTAAGATCCCATGCTGAAAAAAAAACACTTTCCTGCAATTTTATAAACTGACCACCGACTGACGTTTTTGTTATAGAAGTTAATACATTTTAATGCTAGATAAAACTTGACAACTGGATAGTCATATATATCATTCTAAAAAAAAAAGTTATGGATCCACATTTTTTTTGGGACTACACACATAAATTAATATTTTAATAATGCAAGCTTTTGACTAAGTGAAGATAAACAAGCAATAACTGTACAAACAAAATGGAAGCACTGATTTAAGCTCTATAATAGTCAAACCTATGTTAAACTATTACTTAATGGATTAACAAGGTAGGGCCTCCTCAAAAAGGAGAATTGTTAATATTAATAAAGGTCCTTTCGTACAAGTGTAGTTGATGTGAACAAACAAAGCTCTCTTCTTTAATTAGATGGTTGCTTAATGTTAACATCATATTTACATGAATAACATTGATGCCGATGTTATCCTCAAATGATACTTTTTAAAACCAGTCCTGTAACATAAAATATTGTTTTATGGTGGATCGTTTTAGTTTACTGAGAAACTGATACCTAGTTTTGTGGTGATATTTTTATGATACAAGATTTGATTTATGGTAGAGTTTATTGTGTTATGGATACAACTTACAAATTGTTTCATGGTTACCACTGTAGTTAATTAGTATGTACATACTACTTATTTCATGGTGGTATGGATACAACTACAATTTGTTTCATGGTGTTTGGGATACAACTTAAAATTTGTTTCATGGTTACCACATCAGTTAATTAGTATGTACATACAACTTATTTCATGGTGGTATGGATACAACTTACAAATTGTTTCATGGTTACCACTGTAGTTAATTAGAACGTACATACAACATACAACTTATTTCATGGTGGTATGGATACAACTTAAAATTTGATTCATAGTGATATCGATACAACATACAATTTTTTTTCAAGTTTGTTACACATGATACAATACTGGATGTTTAATGGTGGTATGAATATAACATACAATTACAAGTACTTTCATGGTTGTATTGATACAGTTTTGTTCATGGTTGTACTAATACAACATACAATTACTTTACGACTCCTGATACAACAAGCAATCAGTTTAATGACTGTATCAATACAACATATAAATTAGTTTCATGAAGAAAGTGCTACAAAATAAACAAAATTAGGGTTTTGTTTTTCATTAATATGAAATTAAATGCCCCAGCATCCATTCTTCAAGGTTAGTTGGTAGGTCATTGTTATGGTATCAACACAAATTCAGTATGGTTCAACATCTTTGTGCTGAATAGTCTGTAATAAAGATGGCAACTCCATTCATTAACACGTGTACTTTACAATCTGAAAGCTTAAGCAAGTAACATGATGTACAATAAAGGAAATGTCTAGCACAGGTGGCTAAACTGCAGAACTGATTATGCAATTTCTGTCTTGCAAGTAGTCCCATTATCCTTCTTTCTAAAGTTTACTACATACATTTTAGGATATGAGTCTCACACTGAAATTTGTTGACCCCCATACTCAAAAGCATTGTAATTTCTCAAAACTGTCAGGTTAATATCAAAAGTCCTGGACAGTGAAGCTAGCTTATTTCTTTTATCCAAATTTAATGTTCTTGAATTTTGCTAAATATTAGGGCGCAAAATTTAATAAGGACATTAGTTTTCTTGGATTTTTTTTTTTGCATTTTATATACCTGGTAATCTATGATAGGATTTTGAGGCAAAAGCTACTGGCCATCATTTAAAACTATGTACAGCAAAACATCTGAAGTCTTCACTTGATAAAATTTATGATTTTATATATTTACATTGTTTATAATATTTTATTCCATATTGCATTTGTACAAATTATTATTATTATAAAGTGCTTAAATCTAAAGAATAGTGACCAATTTATAAAACTTTTTTTTTCAAAACAAATTTGTTTTGAACATTTATTATTATACAGTGTGTGGTAGAAATACCTGCCAGTAATGATTTTTATTTATTTTTTGAAATAGGAAAACATGGAAAAAACAAAACATTTGAGGACCATATCACAAATTTCAGATAAGTTATAAATTGTTCATAAATAACTATTATTTCAAGTTATTTAATAAACATCATACCAATTTGTCTTTGAGATTAAAATTTAAAAAAAACATCATATATATCTGTCATATCTGAGCAGATACATTTTTTGAACAGACAAGCATCGAAGGCACATGGTACTAGTGTGGTCTGGGGGTATGCCCCCCAGGAAATTTTGAAATCTAGAGGCTCTGAAATGCTATTTCAGTAAAGAAGATCATTTTCTTTTAAGTTTGTTTCTATTGTTCTTTACTTGTTTTTTGTTGTTGTTGGGGGGGTTCATTGATTTGCATTAAAGCACAGATCAAATAAATTGTGATAACTTTACCTTGATTTACAGTCAATAATGAAAGATTAAGTCTTGTATTTCACAATCTGGTTTGCTATAATGGAACAAGCTGAAAACAAACTAAACATTTTTTATATCACATGATTATTACAAATTAGCCATAACAAAATAAATAAGTGAAAACCTTCACAACATGAGGATATTATTTCTGTTTACACAGACTGAGACCTTTTGTCAAGTATCAAAATGTACAATCAAAACCTTAAAAGATCTCTCACAACAATCTAACACATGATGAAAGTTAAAACAGCAAGATCAATTCGTAACTTAAGAATAGCTCTAGACACAAGAGATTAATCTACTATACAATTTGGGTCTAGTTAAAGGTCCAATCACCCTTCCTTTCTAAAGTTCTTCATAGACATTTTAAGATACGAGTCTCAGAGAGAAACGCTTTGTATTTTTCCAAAATGACCAAATACCAGATTAAAATCATGAGTCAGGTATACTAAAAACAACTGTAAATTTTGTTAAAAAGTATGGCACAAATTTTAACAAAAACAATCTTTTGTCACCTAAAGTACCACTTTTCACATAAACAAAACTACTGTTTGTGTACAAAACCAAGTAACCGGAATCAGTATTTTGGATCTTCACATCCTGTAGAGCTCTTAAAACATTGAGATTCTATCACTTAATTTTTCCTATCTTTCAGACTTGGAAATAATTATTTCTATGACATGCCATTTACTTCTAGGAGCTATTTTAAGAAGAAAAAAAGGAATCTTGGTTTTTATATTCCCGACACACAAAAACATGTTAATACAAGTTAATCTATATAATTAAAAAACAAAACAAAAACAAAAAAAGATCTTCACCATGTAATAATAATCAGGGCTCTTTTTTCATTGAGAATCTAATTCTCACAATACTTCTGTAAATTAAATTACATTCCCATAATAACAATTTTAAAAAATGTTTTACATTTTGTAATGTTTACATTTTTAACTCGCCTGATGTATGTTCATGTCAGTATATGGACATTATTTGTTAACATGGAATTCTGAAAACATTAGATTCTCGAAGATTCCCATGACATGAAGTTGGTATCCAACTGGATTGTGATAGAATTAGAAAAAGCCCTGATAATAATTATTTCCCTAATAATTCCACAAAACTGATTTGCTATCACTATATCATCCTCACAACGTCAGGAGTCACTCCGAGTCCATTTACACCCCTGACCAACATAGCTCATAAAAATCTGGGTTGCTTACCACGCCATCTAAACGAAAACATTTTTGATAATATCATACTTAAAAATATTATCCAATCAGATCGCTTGTTTTATAAGCTAGATCTGCAACTGTGATATTCTTGTGGAAAATTCCCCAAGCCAACACTTCGTGAAGTTGCTTTTCATAGTGAAACTATCATTGAATATAAAGCGCGTTCTTTTTTGGTAACAATTCCTTACCAAGAAGGCAAATGTCATTATTTTGCATTACCTTTTATTTGGTATTACCTTTGAAACTGACGTACTTCCAAATTGATAACCGCTACACTTCCGATCATTTTTACCTCTTTTCCGTGATCCATTATTTTCATCGATAAGATGAAGATCGATGCATTGAAAGCCGAATTGTGATTGGATGCCTCAAATCTTCTCATGATACGACGCTTCCAATCAAAATACATTTTCTCGGCCCAGGTTTTTATGAGCTATATTGGTCAGGGACTCGGAGTGACCGGAGTGACCCCTGACGTTGTGAGGATGAAAGATAACGTATCTGAGCCGTTATCAAATTACGTTAAAAATACCCTGACCCCTGATTAGGAATCTTAATAACGACTATTAGGCATTGTCTAGCTAACTATAGATAAATCACAATGCAATCGTAGTGCCCGAGAGTTGCCATCATTAAAGTGTTCAGGCAATTTAACTAAGTGTGAAATGAACTGTCTGAATTTAATGCATTCAATCAATTGCACCTTACATAAACTAGTCTTCTTTCCCCCACTTTCTCTGCCCTACCCCGGCCCACTTCTCTCAAGACGTCGGGCCCGTGGGGTAGCGTGCACGAACCTGTTGGACGGGGCCACGGCTCAAACAATTTGGCTTGGCTTGGCTTCCGTCGAGAACAGCCTGTTGCCAGTATTAGGTGTGGCTAGACTGATATGGTCCTCCTCACTCTCTGTGGATCCTTCTCTGGTATGGCTAGACTGGTATGGACCCCTTCACTCTCTTTGTCTCATTCTCTGGTGTTTACCCGTCCCAAGACTGGTATAATGTCTCATGACTGGTATAATAAAGATTGTTACCTATGCTCTGTGGGAAAGTGAATATTAAATATATATTGCTACTAATAAGAAAAAGTTGCATGTGTGGCAGAAGCGGGTTTCCTCTATGGATTACGTGTTAGAATGACAAAATATTTCACATCTAAATACAGATAATTAATAGATCAACATGTGTAGGTGGTTGAGATGTAAAATATCACCATAAACCATTTCGAACTAGTTCTGCTGAATCTATTATATAAATTGACGTGTGTATTTATTGTTTGAACTTAATTACATAATTTTATGGTTTATTCAGCGGCTATTATGTGTCAGGCATATGGCGTTTTTGCGACTCATTATCTTTAAAGAACACCTGCTACCGCCACATGGGCTACTCCTTCCTATTTGCAGCAAGGGATCACACAGACAGGATAACACGTACCACAGTCTGTGATAAACCAGTTGTGGAACACTGGTCGGTGCAAGTGGCGTACATACCTATACATCGAGCCTTGCTCAGCAGCCACTCTGCAGCCAATCCTATTATTGGTCATACTATCACTGGTCCTCGGTGGTGGTAAATGAGCATCGGTGGACTCTCATGCTGAAGACTTTGGCTCAAAACCCGTCGGAGGCTTGCTCAGACTTGACTATGTGTCAAAATTAACAATTGTGAATAGGGTGTGCGCGACTTTGGAGGGCGAAACCCGACCTTGTGAGCGCCAAAGGGTTTTACAAGAAAAATAATCATTGCCCGAAAATGATGGCGGCATGCGCCGCTTCCCCTCCCATGGAACCACCCCTGAAAGTCGATGTTTGATAATTCAAAGTGATCTAGAGGTGTCGTTAAACAACAGAAAAAAATCATTGGTGATTAGAGTGTTTTTTGTATAAATACAATATGACATCTGTTCAAAATTAAGTCTATGTTTAGCATATAATACATAATCTACGTGTATGTTATTTATATATTCTGCTGGAAGAAGAACGAGGAGAGAGGACGGGGAGAGGGAGAGGAGGGGGTTAATGAAATTGTAGGCAGCTTTATAATATTGAAACTTATAGCACTGTAGGTTTGTTTAAAATGTTCAAAGGTGAATCGACTGGAGTATTCATTCCCAATCATAAAGAACCAGCACGAATCCTGAGTCAGTTTCTGTCTGTGACTCGTCATCTGAGAAACTGCAATTCTTTTGATAGTCAGATCTCAGTTGAAATTCCCCTCGTAAACTCGCTGCAGTTCTACTAGGAGTGCTCTCCGTGGTGGTGCAAATTTTCCCACGATAAAACAACGGAATCTTAATGGTCAGGGATGGTGGTGATACGTACTAAGCAAGTGCATCACTTTTTACTTTTACATTTTCAAAAATTGATGAATGAATCTCTGTGTCTGTTAGCCGAGCCGATCCCGTTCCAATTAATGGAAATAAAAATGTTTAAAAATGTAGTTTCTCTTTAAACCCAGCGGGTTATTTTTCATCCAGAAAGTAGTTCACAACTGGCATATCAGTTGATGCGGTATAATTATCTGCTCACCTGTTTGAAGGAAGATGCGAATAAAAAAAAAATACCTTGCTATAATCGAAAAATGTTTAACACTTAATGACTGTTAATTAAGCAACTTCCTTTGTTTGAGGCGAGTGGGTTACAACTCATTGGTGAAACGACCTCCAGAGGTAAGAGAGGTTATAAAATTATTCTCCAGTATTTGAATTCAAAGGTTCTATGAGCTATTTCGATTATTTCAGGTTCCAGCCAGTGATCCACAACTGATGTAACAAAGGTCGTGGTATGTGATTTGATATATGTGGGAGAGTGGATATAAAAGATCCCATGTTATTAAAAACAATACCGACCGTGGTGGCGCAGTGATTAAGCTATCGGACTGGTGACTGGCAGGTACAGAGATCGAATATCAGTAAAAGTATGATATTTTTAAATATCAGTGTCATCTCCAACCCAGAGTGAGTACTCCACAAGGCCCAGTGGACCACTTACACCAACCAGTGGTCCACAGGTGGTTTATGAAAGGCCGTAATATATACTTTCTTGTCTGTAGGATGGTTCATATTAAAGATCCCTTGCTGCTTATCGTTAAGAGTAGCCGCATTAATGTGGCTCCATCGGGTTTCGTATCTTCTACTAACACTAACCTCTGTCCTAGACAGACAGCACAGGAAGCTGAGTTGTGTGCCCAGGACAGCGTGTTTGAACTTTAATTGGGTGTAAGCACGAAAATAAATATAACCTTCCTTCCAACTTATGAGAAATAATAGCATATTCCTCTGAAGACCATTAGACATAAAAAGTGAATGTCTGACACCTACAGCCGCTGCATAAACAATGTTCTGTGTCATTAAATAAATAATCCTTTGTTTTTTCCTTTTGATCTACAAGGTGCTGCATAACTGGCGTATTAAATGATATATCATTATTATAATTATGCTTCCCTTCTTTGTGAAAACGTCTATAAAGAAAAGTTTGTTTTATTTAACAACGCCTCTAGAGCTCATTGATTTTTATCTTATCATCGGCTATTGGACGTCATACATATGGTCATTCTGACATATATCTTTAGAGGAAACCCGCTGCTCCTTCCGATGTCTATAAAGAGATCTCTTGCTATTAATCACAACAAGGTAGTCAGGCGTGGATGCAGGATTTCTGAAAGGGGGTGCAAATATGGATTTCTGAAAAGGGGGGTGGGGATCCAAAAGTGATGTGAATAGAAACAGGTGAAAAAAAACCTGAAATTTTTCACATTCTTCCACTTGTAAAATGGTAAGAAAAAAAGAAATCGAGAATAGGGATGTCCTGACCCCCTGGATCCGCTAGTGGGTAGCATATGTAGCATACATTTCTTATGTAGACCATGTGTACAGAATTTCATAGGTTTAACCTCGCTGATTATACTATGAGCAAGGGTGTAGTTAAATGAGCGTTTCGTTATGTTATTTGAAGAAATGGATGACTAGAACTCTTCTGGAAACAGATTTTATATACTCCCCCCCAAAAAAAAAAACGTATGTATGTTGAAATATTGAATATTTTTCTTCAATATGCCATTTCAGCATAATCACTGGAAGCAAATACTTACTCTACGTTATATTCTGCACATACACACCTCCTCCTAAATGGTGTGGTTATCTAATTCCAGAATTTCTGCCATGAATGTATGGTTTATAAAATGACTATTCATTACATGTATATTTAATTTTTTTGGTTGAGTATACATACGATTAAACGGTGCATGCCACACAACAAAAAATACATCTATAAACAAAACAAAAATCTGTTTAAATTTAACCATTTTATTTCACATTTTATTTTTAAAATGTAAACTCATTTGGCCTTTTTCTGTCATATATTCACATTCAAATATACACTCTTACAAAGTTTAAATTTACACTCTGACAAAATTAATCTGCACGGCAGAGAAAATATCCACGTACATCCATGCCGTATACTCCGCCTGCCAAACAAAACGCCACAGTACTGTGTAAAACCAAACGTTTACCAAACAGTAACACTCGACAGAAAATATTGCACCACAAGAATACTCGGTTTGGTAACAACGTACTATCTTTTACGTACAACAAGTTAGAGACCACGCCTCTGAATGATAGATAGCCCAAACATAGGTCCACTCCAAAAAATAAATATATATATATATAAATAAAATTATATATATACGTAACGTATTAATATCTAAGAGAAAATGTTTGAAGTTAGTGTTTTCTACTTTATTTTGAAGAGCATCAGTGTAAAATTATTACGAATCAAAATTTGTGAAGATAGCATTACCAGTGGCGAAACCTGAAAATCCATTTAGGGGGCTCAATAACATAATGCCAGATTCTATAAAGTAAAAAAAAAAAAAAAAATTGTTTATGTTGGTGGACCCCTAGACCGTCACTGATTACTGTGTCAGAAGATATGAGTATGAAATGTAACACATGTAACGTGGAATAAGCCTATAAAACGCACAGGGGCGGAGCAATAATTTTGAAAGAGGGGTCAAAAATAGTCTCAATAAATTTAATAGTGAGAGGTTCAAAAATATTAAGATTAAGTTATATTAAAAATGGTCCGAAAAAAAGGGGAAGAGAGTGACCCATAGATACCTCCACTGGATCCACCCGACTTATTACCTAGTATAACCAACTTCTGTCTTTAATACATACGATGATAATGGTAAAGACGTCTCCGTCACAAAGAGTGATGTTTCCTTTAGTGTTGGCGGGGGTGGGGGTGAAGGGGGGGGTCGTTAAAGAAATAATGAATAATCTGCTATGTGTCAACCAGAGGCAGGTCTATGAACATTCATTCAGTTATTGCTTCCATTACAATGAATAGGAATGATACATATTTCTGTAGTACAAAATAAATTATAAATAAATACTCAAATAATTTAGGTAAATATGTACATGTGAGGTTTTTCACCATCTGGGCTTTCTTAAAGTAGTAACTGCATAGCTGAACGTATTCTGTGCAAAAATCTCATTGAACACGAAATTACTCTTTTAAAAATTAACCAATATAATGTTTCTTTTACATATAACATGTCAAAAAGATATGACATGTGTATTCTAGACGTATAGTATAGGAAACATCTTGAAATATACAACATTTATGAAAAAGAAAAAAAAAGAACATCCGTAGGGTTTGTTTACCAAAGGATTTAGAGGAAATTAAAAAAGGTATTTTATCCATAAATTAAAAAATGTTTATTAATATTCAATAAGTTATTTTTGTTTTAAAACTGAAAAAAGCTTCCTACCGTAAAACAATTGCACATTTTACAAAAACACTCCGTTTTGGAGGGCCTAGTTTTATGTAGGAGCTAGAAATATTAAATATTTGTATAATAAATATGACTAGAGATATCAATCTATTTATATTTGTACAAAAGCCGTCAAAATGCAATTGATGAACAACATCATTGTTCGTAAGGCATTGCTGGTGAGGTGAAGTGACGCCGTTATCGTAGGCAGTTTTACAACTATGGATACAATACTCAAATAAACAACAGAAAACCACAGAGCACCATATCGTGAACAGAAACACTGAGGACTTTTCATTACTTGGTTTACGAACTCCCGACTACAAAAAGTCATCAAAGTGAAACGAATAATAATAGTAATAATAAAAAGAAACCCTAAAAAACTTATTATTATTATTATTATTATATATATATATATATATGTGCATACATACATATATAGATATATATATATATGTATGTATATATGTATGCATACATACATACATACATAAATGCATCAACATTACTATTATTTATATTGATTAGGGTTTCTTTTTATCTCCGCCACTGCATAACTAAATAAAAAAACGTCTTTCAAAATTAATAGATAATTTAATTTCGTTTCCTCCTTACAAATATTATTTTCCAAATATCAACAAAAATAATAATGATTTTAAAAAATAAATAAAAGAAATCAATTTTTTTAAATAAGATACACAATTTTAATTTTATTTCGTCCAAATCGCAACAGACTTAAGGATTTTAAGTCTTGATCCGTAACGCTATCATTTCTTTGATCCTGACAAAACGTTCGGCTTGAGAAAATGGGTAACAAAATTAATGAGTAAACCAACTAACAAAATATTCAAGCCTCAAATGACCAAGCAGTCATTCAAATCTCTTGTACCATAGGCGAGGTAGTAACGTTTTAAAAATTTGCATCTGGTAACTTGTAATGTTTGTCACATACTGTTTGATGATGGAATGGAGTAGCAACCACACGCGGCCTCCCATGTTAGGTGATGTGTCCTTGCCCGCCGGATGGTTCCGAGATGAGTGATAGTTATGATGAGGTCGGCGAGCGAGCGAGAAACATCTTGTGGCCTGCTCTCGTAGCACGTGTAAGAGATTTCAATGAAATGAGTCAGCACACACTCGCACTCTCCGTTTCTCGCTAAGTGTGAGTTCCCCACCATATGGCAGACGACTACAAAACACAACAACTCGGATAGAGTTCACCTATCATTCACCCTCCCTCTCACCCAAAGCGTTCATTCACAGGTGCATTAGCACGCGTACTTTCAGCGCGTTCAGTTACGCACACATTCTCAATGTTTAAAAAAACTAAAATGTCTTGCCCTGTTGAAAAGTTTGGTCAGTTTTTGCACATTCCCTGAAGTTCATTCACACCAATGGATACGGTGAGATGGTATATTAAACGGTAATACAACATTGTTTCACACCCATGGATACGGTGAGATGGTATATTAAACGGTGATACAACATTGTGTATATCATCATGTCCCGTATGAGATGTTCTATAAAATATAAATACAAACGACATTGTACCTTCGCGTCAAACATGAATCAAGTGAGATATTCTATAAAACAATGACGCGTACGACACGGTATCTTCATGTCAAGGATGAATCAAGTGAGATGTTCTATAAAACAATGACGCGTACGACAGTGTATCTTCATGTCAAAGATGAATCAAGTGAGACGTTCTATAAAACAATGACGTGTACGACACTGTATCTTCATGTCAATGATGAATCAAGTGAAATGTTCTATAAAACAATGACGCATATGACTGTACCTTCCTGTCAAAGATGAACCAAGTGAGATGTTCTATAAAACAATGACGCATATGACTGTACTTTCGTGTCAATGATCAATCAAGTGAGGTGCTATAGGAACAATGAATGGTACATTTTCAAGTCAAAGTGTTCTATAATTCACAGATGAACAGTTCAGAGTATTCACAGATGAACAGTGAGATGATGGCGTGAAAGCTGAACCAGCAGAAATGATGCTGTGTTGTTTGTTGTGCACCACGAATCTTGATTGTCTCTGATGGCGTGAGATCTACGATGTAACAAAGGCACAAAACGTGATATTTATTGTAGAAATACCAAAACAATAATTTGCCCTGTAGGAATGTGTCTGTTTTGATCCTCAAAACCTTCAACAAGTAATGCTTGATGATATTTAAATGATGACTTTGCATTGTTGATTGCTTTCAATGCATATATATCATGAAGAACACACAAAGTTTTCCTAGAACATTCTCCTTTTTCTTCCAACACCTTTCTTTGATCATCGTGAAGGTAAAAAAATGTACAAGAACCACCTGATCGGACATGTAATGAAATGTTACAATCCATACATCTATGTCTTTAATCAAACTGTTCTCTCAAACACCTTGAAATGTTAGAATCCATACATCTTTTCATGTTGTTATTCTATTCATACTGTACTTTCAACACCTTTCAGTCTGGGAAAGAGGATCCTCGGCGTCTCCCCCTTGTTCAAGTCACGTTCAAACTCCATGAGTTGGCCCATGAAGTTAAAGTTGGGAGATATGATGGCTCGTTTGCCCTTGACGTACTTGTAGGCGTCGGTCATCGTCATCTTTGTGTGTTTCAAAATGTAGGCGATCGTGATGGTGGCGGAGCGCGAGACACCCGCATGGCAGTGGATGAGGATTCGTCCGCCATTTTGACGACAGTCGTCTGTAAAAAAAGAAAACATTAAGTTACGAACAAATATCAAATAGGTTAAGACCAAGTTTAGGCTAAAGGGCGTTTAGACGGGTTGATTATCAGGCACGGCGGAAACAAGTGAACATTGGGGTGTGGGTAGCAGAGGCTCCGAGTTTCAAGTGGATACGGGGTTACGCTTGATTCAGAATTATTGGGGGAGGGGCTAGAGCCTCCCTCCTAGCTCCCCTATTCCGCTGTGCCTCATTATGTCATGGAAGTATATTTTTAAACAAAAAATGTACCCAGATCTCCACTAATATCGAAAATAATACAGTTTTCAAATTTATTATAATAATTCGCAACAGATCAAAGCAAATAACAACAATAATAATAATAATAAATAGAAATAAAAAAACATTCTCGTGTTAATAAACACGCTAACTTTAACCTAAAGTTAACTAAATGATAATTTGTATAACTAATTTCAATCTATTTGCAACATACCCACGTAATGTATGATCAATATATGCCTGATAATATTAACTACCGTAACTAGATATTAGCAACCCATTAAAGGTATAGTAATGACAGTGTATTAATACGTTTATATATAAAAAATAAACATTAATGCACAGGTGGAAGACTAAATGATATAATAATGCTACAACGTGACGTATTTCAGGCTGAAATTTACAAACTATTTTTTTTTTACATATAATTTGTAAAAACAAAATTAAAAAATAAAACAAAATCCCACAGAACAACCAACCCTTATTATGTTATGTGGCTCAATATGAGTCAATATATTTCCAGTGTAACCAACAAAGAAAAACACTTGAAATATGACAGAAATTAACTTATCATTCAGTTTATTTACACATTCACTTTACATTTATTTCGCTAGAACTGGCACGATTAAAAAGATAAGCCGACATTTATGACTATTATGATATCCTGATATCGACAAGAACACGACAAATAATCACCACCTCAAGTTGCCTCAAGTCCCATTTTTTTTTTTTTAGGTTATCGATAGATTTCGCGCGTGTTGTCACGCGTGCGCGCATGCACTGTAGCTGTTCTGCGTCAAAGCCAATTAAAAGTGAGTTATGAGTCATATGATTGGTCGAGAACTACCATATGGTACTGGTGTTACAAAGTGAAAATCGATCCTCTGTGAAATAAGCACTTGATGGTGACTCTCAAGTGGCCAGCGATTAAAAGAATTATTATTCACGCAACAGGTTTTAAACATGCTAACGTTAAACGGCAGGAACATGTTCATGATAACGTGAAGATAGACTGCAATGCTGTTAAGCACGAAATGCCTATATTTCCAAACTAATCGGTTCAGTTAAGTGAAAATGTATGTCAGAATCATACTATGGGATAAAGGCTTACTCTCCTTAGGATTCCGATGGGTGGGATGGGGGGGGGGGGGGTAGGACGAGCCACAGCCAATACAGATGTGGACACGTCTTAATAACCAAGAGGCTTAGCGAAGGACGACATTAAAAAATATTAAAGACTCGTCCGTTCATACACTTTTAATTAATGGGACCATGTCTTCTTTAACTTGCTAGCCACTTAAATTGTATTTTAATAAATGGCACCATATCTACTTTGTGTTAACCACGTAACTTATATTTTAATTAATAGCACCCTGTCAACTTTAAATTGCTAGCCACGTAAATTGTATTTTAATCAATGGCACCATATCTACTTTAAACTTATAACCACTTCAGTTATATTTAATTAGTGTTTAAATAGTGCTTGGTCTCAATATGTCTGTACGATTTTGTTGTTTATTGTATACATACAGCATTAACTCTTAAATAATATTTGGATGGAGAGTCATGCCATCATTGTTGTCACCCCACCCAACCATAGATAAAGCATACAATTAGATCATGAAATCTCTAGATGGAGAGCCAATGCCTTCTTTCATGTCCATATCTTAATCATTAATAAAGCATTAATTTATATAGAACTTCTTTTCAGGATAGAGAGCCAATGTCACTAAAGCAAACCGGGCCAATTTAGTAAAAAAAAATCTAATGCACCCTTACATCAAACAAAGATAATTGACAAATCTCGGCCAGGTAGTAGTGACGTCACGGCTACACCTGAGGCAAACCACCGCTAAGTACCATCTGCTGGGACTTCCACCAATACGCGTAGCCTGATTTGCTTATGCCGACTCAATATCCCTTTATGACTGGACATAAAAGACTCCACACAGGCTGCGCGCATCGCAAACGCTCTCAATCGAATGCGACCTGTCCCCCCTCTGCAACACGTCGTTTCCATGGAAACATAAACGAGAGATCGTGAGTCATGATTTACCTGAATGAAATCCATAACGGAGCGACATCAGGTATTGGATTTGTGTGCGTTTAATAACTGAGCTCAGTTGCCCTTGTAAATCGACAAATTTCACTAACAGATGGATATTTTATGCAAATCACAAATCCATTGGAGAATAAATATTGTTTGATCTCGTTACTTGTAATGCATTTAATGAATTCACAACATGATGAAAATAACACGAGGCAGGGTATATTCTCAAATTTAGTAACTCATATTACACCAGCTTGTCAATTTTGTTGTAAATATTAATAATCTATGTTTATTTTATTATTAATTTAATATTCTCAGTAAAACATATTGTATATACATGCATCATCTTTATGTTTCAAACATGCCTATTTTCTCAATATTACCTCGGTTTATGAAGTTACAAATTCGGTATATTAGTTCGACCTTTCGAAATGAATATAATTCATTATGTGAGTGCACGGTCTACTTGTAAGTTATGAATAATTCGACATGTACCCATGAACAAACTAACAAGAAAAAATATTTTTTAAAACATCTTGTAACGTAGTTGATGGCAATGAGTAGGTTTTTTCTTTATAGTCAAATATTAAACAGTATTAAGCCTACATGGAGTTTGCATGAATAAAAAGCAACTAGATACAATCAATGTCAAAACCCAGATAGCTAGGTCTCACGTTATACTCTAAAGCTCTGCATTTTTTCCCTTACTCTATACATATTTTCACTAACCTCGCTGTATGAGTCACAAGCGAAAACCCTACACCATTTATAAATGCTTGCAATGTATAGTGATAACGTCATCATCATAGATGAAACGAGGCAATAAATCTAGCATATTATAATCGAATACCAATCTGGCCTTCAGTTCGGATAATATGGAAGAACTTTTTTCTAGAGAAATACGTGAAATATCTATCATGCCAACGTATCTACCTACTTTGCAGACATACCTTTGCATAACAGTTATGTACATGTATATTTAAACATGCACCGTCAGGGTACTAAATTATCTTTTTCTTACTGGTATAGAATGATTTGACATATGCTCGAAGTTTTTTTTTTAATGATTTTATCCGCACTGTGACCATTATACAAGTCGGGGTCCGGA
>JAULBS010159501.1:0-11678 GCA_032355785.1 Symmetromphalus regularis | reverse complement strand
CACAAAAAATAGGACATTTTTTTTATTTCGAAAAATATCAACATTAATGAGGTAAGTTATATATTTTGTTTTTAATTTGTCAAAAACCATGTTCCAAGTAGCGCAAACAGACTATAGTATAAATCTTTAAATGAGTCCTGTTTTTGAAACTAAATGCTTTTAATATATTTAACACATAATCAAAACAGACTGAACTACTACCAACATATTGCAGAAATAACTTGTTTACTGAACATAATTTGGGGGAATATTTGTTCATTATTTTAATCAGAGACATTTAACTATCAAACATCCAATATTAGTAACATTTTGTCTACAGAAGTAACAATTTATTGGTACAGAATACTCAATGATTAGGAACAACAGGTCTTTTACACAATCATGTATGTATGCACTTTCCTAAGATGGCATAAAGAACAACCTTTAGTGCACCAGTTATGAACCACCGACTGAAACAGAAAACCCATTAGGTGGACTGAAAGAGACCAATCAAATTATCCACTAGACCTCAGCAACAAATATCCCAAAATAGGCATACGGAAAACTCTTTGTAATTATTATGTATTCCAATATATCAAACTTACACAATATGTCAATATTTTACTTTTGTTCGTACACAACCAGCAACAAACAGTTCAGAACAACATTCACAAATACAAACACTTGCATATCACACTGAAATAAAACAAACTTACAAAAGAAATATGTAAATATGTACAACACCAGATCCATCCTCGGAAACACTCCAAACAATGAGACAAACAGAATGTTTACTCAGTTACCTGCAGTCTTCACTGGCTAATTTTATTTTAATCCTCACCTTTAAATAAATTCAGGCATCAAAGCAATTTCACTGAAGTGACATTATAATGACTCAGTTACAAAAAACAAGATACCAAGCGAATGTTATGAAGGTGGACACTAACTGAAACCTGTAGCCTAACCTTAAAAATGATCCTAAATCCAAACCTAAAACCTTTCTTTAAGAATATAAATACAGGGACACTAATCAAAACCTTTAGCCTACCCTTAAAATTGATCCTAAATCCAAATCTAGCACCTAACTCCAAATACATATCCATCATCCAAACCTAGAACCTAACTAAATACAGGACACTAACCTAAACCTAGAACCTATAATGATAAAGGACACTAAATGTTTGTGTAACCAGATAAGAATATACTAAAAGTGGCCTTTAATGAGCTGGTGGCTTTTATACTGGTCTATGGTCATTAAGCCAAATAAATGCAACCCTTGATTTAAACATTTATTTTCAACAAAACTCATTCTGAAACCAACAGTGTTTCACTATAAAGATGACAAATAATTAATTTGCATATGGTGTATAAAATTGATAATTATATTTTATTAAACAAATTTTAATGTGCTAACCTATGTTGTTTTTTATGGACAATTTTGTCATTCATAAAATAAAGTGAATAACCCATTTTGGCGTAAAATTATTAAGATTACAGCTTTTAAATTTTGTAGAATTAATTCCACAAGGGATGTATTTTTAGTCAAAAATAAATGAACAATGCTAAAAGACAAGATCATAATGTTACAGATACACATATCACATTCCCAGTGAGTTGACATTTACGACACCTTAAAATTTTTTGACTTATATACATCATCAAAGGCATTCCTTTGTACTACACAGAGAGGCATATTACATAAAGTGGCTTTTACAGAAAATGAATGTTTATATAGTATAGTGTCCTTCACAGATGGTTCTACTGTATAAAGTTCACAGTGAGGATAGACTATATTTGGAACATCTGTGAAGGTTAGACAAGTGCCAATGAGATTAAGGAGAGAAACTTGTACAAATATCACAACTGGTGTGACAGCTTAGTGTCGGCAAACAACTAGCTTATGACAAAGGTCTCTGACAATTTAACAAGAACTGTCACTGTAAACAAAGTAGAAAATCTGCATTCTGAAATCCACCTGTGCAATTTGCAAAATAAACCGCAGAATTTTTTTTTTACAAAAGAAATATCTCAGTTTCAAGGCCTCTGCACAAAAATACAAAATGTTTGTAATTTTGCAAAAATCACTGTATTACAAAGTCAAATACCATTATAGTACCACAGTGAAATGAGCACACAGGGATATAATCTACTGCTGGCCTGCTGGTCTGAGACAAGTAGAAATCACTGGTGATGAGTGAAATTTAATTAATGTTGCTTGTACAAAAGGTCAGGTGATTTTTCTCACAGTCATTTCTTCTGATTTTAAATAAAATTATCCTTTATAGTATTATAATATAGATGCCCATTACTCAAACAAAGATATACTATACATTTCTTCAACAGTTTCCTAGCAAGGGTTTCTCTTAGCAGGATAGACCTAAGATGATTCCTTTCTGTTGGTGATGGTGTTCTGTGCAATAATGAGTGACTAGTGATTTTTCTTGGGGACTAATAATTTATCTAGTCTCGTAGTTCTTAATCTAAATATTTCTTAATTTCTATGAAAACACTCAAATGACTTACATGTAGGAATGTTTATACAAGATTATTTTCAGAACAAAAAAACATACAGTTTTGAAAACTAAATAAAATTATGCTAAAAAAGATGTGATGAACCACTTATAATATTAATCATTTTAAAACAGGCAGGATTAATATACACAAGCCTGTGCTTACACTGTATGTATATAAAAGAGACACTACCATTTGACATCTTCACTGTATAAATTAAAGTGCTAGACTGGTGATTGTCCAATATTTTGCTAAAGCATAGTATTAATGGTATGAGATTATAATTTTCTCCAAATGGTCCACAGTCTAGCTGAAAACTTACACACCTGTATTATATAATTAAATAATATATTCATAAATTTTAATAGGCACATGAGCAAAAAACCTGATGGTGTGTCTCTCCTATGTTAAATTCATATCTTGTAATGCATGTTAATTTATTTGGTATGCTGTAGAGAAGTTGTGGATACCAATGCTGTGATTGCTAAACCAGCTTAACCTTGGCCAACACTTATTTCCATCTCACTTATTTGACCAACATCAGTTATGATATCAATCATGTCCAGCTAGCCAATAGGGGTTTAGTTTAGCTGCGAGTTGTCATAACAAATACTGTGCCATTCCATTAGTGCCAAACAACTTTAGCTTAGGCCATACTTTTTTATTTTTCAGATTAAAGATTTCCGAAGCCAGATTCAAAGTCTCAAGACCAAAATGGAATTTTATTTTTATTTTACTTTTGCCAAAATGCAAGTTGGTGATCAGTAATTAAAAATAAAAAATAAAGTAGAAGTAGAAAAAGAGTGTCGTTTTACCATTAACTTGAATTATTTTAGCCTAGAAACAAATATTTTGTGGATTCAGGCTGAGAGTGGAGTCTGAATATACATGTAGGTTAATACTGACAATTGTGAATGACCCTCTTAAGAAGAGTATTTTAAACCATTTTCTTATTTGTATAGAAAGCAGATTTTTTTTAGTAGGCCCTCCCTCTTCCCAAATTAACCTGTTTAAACCAATATAATATGTTAATGACAACACAAGTCAAGGCAATTTCAACCAAAGAGAAAAAATTGTTTTTGTTAAGGCCAAGATTTATCGAGCCCCTTACAAAAAACATTCTGGTCTACAGGTTGGAAATGCCTTATTTCTACCTCTAAAAATCGTGATGGATTATTTTTCTTGCATTACAAAATAAAAACAAAGTTTGTCCATTCTTAAACATTAATAAACATCACCACTACAAACACAGTTAATCATGTGCACATACACTATAAATTATAATCCCCATTCTGTATACACATAAAACATAACAATTTCACCATAAATATAAATTTGAAAATTTAGTATTCAAACATATTTGTTTCATCATGAAACTGCCATGTGGTACGGGTATCAAGACCAGTTTTGAGTTAAATCATTAAAATGTTGACTGAAATCCAAAAACAATTATGTTTAATGTGTATTTTGTTTATTGTTTTTTTGTTAATGTTTCTTTGTTTTTTCTTCTTAAATGTGTGGAAATGAGAAAGAAAATCTTGATAATTGTGAACAACCCCTTACTATAGAGGCTGGGTAGTACTTACTTTTATCAACACTTCACCATGTATTGTAATTTCTGTATTCACTGATCAGGTTTTGCAAACAAACATCACCATCTGTGTTAGTACAGGAAGCAATCCTTTTTAAGCTGTCACCGACATTTAATTCAATTAACCCTATGTGTGCCTGACACGAGGTAGCACCTACCTTAGAAAGTTCACTCTCTGATGTGAAACCCAGACCATACACTGTGTTTGCTCGACTGTCCGACCACTGGCCAAACTTCTGTGAGGTTTTTGTGAAGGTCATCGTTGGGGTAATTGTGCTGTTCACGATTGCCTGTAAAATAGTAGCACATTCTTGACTTTCAGTCAATAAATACATTAAATAAATATTATGTGCCCTCACAAATTACCATCAGCTTCGAGCATTGCTGACATAAAATCAATTAAAATCTCAGAATGTTTTTTCATTGAATTATTTAGAAAGTTGATAAGGAATCCCATGACATGGTTAAATCAAGTAATCAATGCAATTTTTAATCAATGACATGTCACATAAAATTGACTTTTTTCCCTTTATTTATCAGTAACAGGTCCAGTATCATTTTTCATAATGGTCTAGCTGCAAATGTTGCCAAACCTACACAGATGTGAGGTTTTCACACATTTTAATTGACCACTGTGCAAAATAACTTGTAGGGGTCAGCCTTTTCCATGTTAAATTTGTATGCGATAGTTTTATTCAGGCCTGGATATAATTATTTTCATTGCTGTAGTGAAAATGTCCAACATTTAATTCAGTTTGTGATGGATGTTAAAGAAAATGATCCTGTCACACAATAAAATATAAATGATTAAAAAATATATTATACAACTCAGGTTTAAAAATGTATAGTGTTTTTTTAATTGAGATAACAACACTGTTTTATTTTTAACTACATGTATACATATGATTTTAATTTGGATTTTGGAAGTTGACTTTGTCTCATCCCAAAAGAAACAAATTTTGTATTAAAACATATACCAGTATTAGTTTAAAATGAAGCACAATGTAGTTACTTCTATTCTAATACAACAATAAAGAAAGAAAAAAAGAAGGAATTTACAGCATGTTGAAGTGTAGAAGGAAAAAAAATATCACAGAAATAGTAATCACTGAAATTATTCCTAAATCATGTTTGAGCACTTGAGAATTCCTGAAACCCTTTTAGCTAGGATTTAGTGGATGTTAATATTTGACACATGAGATGACTGGCAGCAGATAAAAGCTAGAGGCCAATCTGTATTCTATGAATGTGCATTTAGAGACTATCTGGCTTCCACTCAAAGAACAATAAAAAAACACCATTAACTTGACTCTGAGAGCAGACATCAAACCAAACAGCTCCCACAAAAATAAATCCAGTTTTAACCTGTCAGATGGATTGACGTACAAAACACAATAACAAAACCTTAATTTCATTTAACCAGCGTATTTTGAACAATACTGAGCTGTCAGTCAGTGAAAGGTCTCCACAATGTCTTCAAATTAAAATCTCTGAAGAATAATTAAATTCAGCACAATTTGCAAATGTATTACTACACATCATAAAAGGCTAATCAAATCAGTCAAAATGCCAAACCTTTTACAACTAAGTATTACAGATTTTTTTTATTGCGAGAATCCTAAGTAGGAAGATGAAATTAAAAAAATAAAAATAAGATTTTGACTTGTTTTGAAAAGAACCGACTGGTCCCATTTCCAGAAACTAGTATGGTAGGTATGTATATAGACTGTGATTTCATTCTTATTATTATTTAGCATATAATATTCACCTCTAAAAAGAAAAACAGGCTGTACACAGGCTATGCAAGCATAATGGAATGTCCCACTCCTCGTTTTATCAAACAGTACTTAAAAGATACCCACTTCTTGTTTATTGATGACTGAAACAAGTGTAATAACCATAAATTAATGACTTTTTATGACTCACGTTAAATTCAGTACATAAATAGCATTTTAATGTGTCTTATATGCAAGTTATTTGCTTTTGGAATTTGTAATTTTAATGGACAAAAGGCTATGACAGATTAAGACAGATAACACAATATTCTAACAAGGGTGACTACCGTTAATGAATGGTTATCAGTATTTCTCAAGGTAATCTTTCAGGTCTATATATTTCTGTAAGCCTGGTCAGACAAGATAAGAGTACAACTTCCCATAGCAATTACTTCATTACAGATCTCAGTATCAGAATCTCTTATATTGATTTACTGATCTCTTAAAATAGATGGGCACTTCCTGTGAAAAATACTATCATTTTGAAGCAGAAATTTTCAAACTGAAATCCAGTTATCATAACAAGATTAGATAGTTAGCTCCACACCCCATTAATCTCACTAAACACACACACTTCGCAAGCCCTGCCAATGAGCCCATTTTATACACATAACTTACAGGTTTTACTGTTGAGGAAAAGTCATTTTCTGTGGTTAGTGTGTAAAAGATTAGCATGAATTGTGTACTAGCATGGAGAACTCATGACAAAAATTTATAAAAATCTGTTTTTGATCAAATAAGATAAATCATATTAAAATGATCAAATGGTCTTTAATTATTCAAATCAGATTCAAATTTCTAGAAGTATTTCAGAAATGCACTGAAAAGAATGGATTTTGACAATTTTGTAGATTTAGTAGCATTTAACTATGCTTCTGACCAAAATCTAAATTTATATAGTGGGCTTGGGGTCTGTGTAAAACAAGTTATATATTTACATTAAAAATATATATATTAATACAAAAGTCATAAATATTTTTAAAACAAGTATTGTTAGAATGTTAAAAAAAAGTTATAAGATGTATGGGTCTTATATTTAATTAAGGTTCAGTCATGCTGTCCTGGGCACACAACTTGTCCATCCTCTGTTGTCTGTCCAGTACAGAGAGAATACCTACTGCTAATACATAATGTGGCTACTGTTAATGATAAACACCAACCAAGTGCTGCATTTGTTATACCATTTGCAAGCCTATAAATAAGTGGCTGGTCAAGGACACTGACCTTTAGAAATTTGTCATTTTGGAAGATTTGACAGTCATAAAGTTAATTGTGTCAGTCATTTGACCGACACTCATGTTTATCTTTTAGTAAAAATAACATTTCTGGAAAACGTCAGCTTCATCCAGATTGTGTTTGTTGAATAAATTATGAAAAATAAAATAATAAAAAGCATACACTATAAAAACTAAATTGTGAATTTTGTTTAAATTATTCATATTAAATTGTGTGTCAGGAACATTTCCTTTATGTCTGGCACAAATTGACTGATGCTGGATATTTTGATCAGCAGAACAAAATTTATTATTTTCAGGACTGATTTGTGAGCCACTCGTTAGTACAAATGGTGAACACCTCCCCACTGAGGCATGCCACACCATGCACTCTGGTTTAGAACCAATACTGAGATTCAATCCTAATACCTACCAACCTCAAATCTAATGGCTTAAAGACAACACCACTGAGGTCAGTAAATTCTGTTATTTTTCTAAATCACTCATAATGGCAGTTCTGATCGATCATTAAGGGTATAGTATCACAGCAAAACACCTCTATTAGCAGAACTAATAAAGGCTTTTCAGGCTTGACGGTACTTAGTTTGAGACCCAATTAAGTAGGTTTTTTCATTCCATTACCATCTTCAACCCACACTGTAATGCCATGTCACTGAAGTTCAACATTCAGTGCACGACCCACTGGGCCAATGGTATAGTGGTTAAGCTGTTAAGACTCACAATTGGTAGGTACTAGGTTCAAATCTCAGTTGAGGCATAGGACTTTTAATCATGATACCAGCTCTAACACACAGTGAGTGTTCCGCAAGGCTCAGTGCGTAAGCGTATCTCACTTGCACTGACCAGTGGTCTAGAATGGGTTTATTCCAGGCCATGGCATGTGCTGTTCTGTCAGAAAGAGTAGCCTATGTGGCAGTAGTGGGTTTCCCTTAAAGACTATGTGTGACACATTTGTGTTACTCTCAATAGCCACTGAATAAATAATGTTCTGAGGTGTCATTAAACAATCATTCCTTACTTTTCAATGGATGATCCAAAACTGACAGAGCAGACATTGAATGTTCCATGTAGCAACACCACAAATATGTTCCATTAGTATCCCTTTCCAGAAACAGGTAAAACCAAGTTAGCACATACATTCAAGGTTTAAACTATTCTTTTAACATGGGTAAACACAGTTTGAATTATGAATCAAGGTTTAAGCATCCATTTTCATACAGAACATTTCTTTTAGGAGAGAGGTGGGGTTTTGGTCATGGCCAGCATACAAATTTAAATTAATAATAAATACTTAATAATTCTACAGGGGTCATTCTGGTTTTGAATATAGTATGAAACATTAACAACCATTTTTACTAACCGTTGATCTCTAAAGGTGTCACAATAATATGAAAAACTAACGGCTATGTTTTACTGACCTTTGACCCATCAACAATAATAATTCTGTAGGTGTCACGTGTTGTGTCATAGTAGTAGGAAACATTAACAGCTGTTTTACTGACCTTTGACCCATCAACACTAATAATTCTGTAGGTGTCACACATGTCACAATAATATGAAACACTAACAACTACTGTTACTCACCTTTGACCCATCAACACTAATAATTCTGTAGATGTCACACATGTCACAATAATATGAAACACTAACAGCTACTGTTACTCACCTTTGACCCATCAACACTAATAATTCTGTAGATGTCACAATAATATGAAACACTAACAGCTACTGTTACTCACCTTTGACCCATCAACACTAATAATTCTGAAGGTGTCACATGTCACAATAATATGAAACACTAACAGCTACTGTTACTCACCTTTGACCCATCAACACTAATAATTCTGTAGGTGTCACGTGTCGTGTCATAGTAGTAGGAAACACTAACAGCTGTTTTACTGACAGGAACCCAGTTCTTTTTTGTTTCCGGGTCAATCTGGAACACGTGAGCTTTTGTTGTGAATAATGGCTGCTCCCTGCAATATACAAAGTCAATAATAAACATGTGAGTTAATCTACATGTAAACAATAATAGTTTCTAGCATCTGCATGTATAAGACAACTTGCTACTAATTGAAGAGCATATTCCAATATAGTACTGGGTTTGAAATAGTGTGATGAAGACTAATATTTTTGGCAAACTTCATTCTCAGCTTGCCAGATAATATTGTGTCTGATACAGTGATAGCACTATTGACTGGCAGTTATTTTGCATTTATATCTTAAGTAAAATATATTCACTTCATCTTAATTCTGAAATAGCTGTAAAACTGAATCCACCATACATTGTAGTTGTTTCTTGTAAATCATTAAAATTAACATGTAGTAGCAGAATTTGACTGGGATATTAAACATTATTTTTAATCTTTTGTTTCATTTTCAACTGGCAACTTTTGCCAATTAGCTTTATGGCTTGCCAGTCTGACGGACATGAAAGAAGTGCAGCCAATTTCGACCTCTGTGATATACATTTAATAAATCTGCACAGGATCATATGTTGGTGGTAATCAACTGCCTAATCCATTAAAATGAGATTATGCATCTGAAGTAATCTGAATTTTGCTTCTGTTTATGTGTAAGCCATCACTAATACAAATTAATGTATTTCTGAAGCCTAATACATTTTACAATCAGAATATTTAAAAATTAGTAGTACTTACAATTTGAAGATACTTTCTGGCAATTTGCACTAATCAACTGATGACCAACAAGGGAATAACTACAGTGTATTTCATTTATAACTACAGAGTATATGATTTTACCACATTATATGGATTTTAGGATGAGACAAAGTTGACTACTAAAATCTACAAATTCTGTGGTAAAATCATATGGTTAAAAATAAAACACAGTTTGTGCGTAGTTATATATGCTTATTTTAATATTACAATTTTCTCAAATTTACTTATTATTTTTTAATTGGTTTATTTTTGTAAAAAATAGTTTATTTTCATGAACAAAATGACAGATCTAACCCCATACTCTCTTTGTACCTTAGCTAATAGAAACTTACAGAAACACTGCATATGATGTAATATGTAATTTTTGCCATTCAAAATACTGATATCATGAGATTACATTTTGTTTATTAGTTTCTAATATTATTGGATTGTCAAAAAATGCAATTGTATGCAGTATGGGCCTTTATCTCTGCAGAAAATATCACTTTGGAAATTAGTTGTGTCCATGTGTCTCACATTCTTATAAGCCTATCAAGAGTGTTCTTACTATAATGCAGGTGATTGACATTCTTGAAATTTGGCATCCAACTCGAAACAAAACACACTTCTTTTTGTAGGCAAGTTGAAAATTAAAATGATTGATCACTTGATTATACTTTGAAAAATAATTTACTTTTTATTGCAACTTTAAACACAGAACAGTAACAAACAGATAATCTAGTTTTAATTTGTTGAATTTCTCAACAAAAAAAGATTTCAAATTGTAGAATCCAAAAATAAAACAGGTACTTACAGTAAAAACTAATTTTAGACACAATGGACTGAAATGAACTATGTAAAGTTTAAAAAAAAACTAGTTTTTAGTTTGTTCAATCCATTTTAAAATGACCAAAAATGGTAAAGTTACCTATCACAGAAACTGTTGTCAGTCTGTGATCCATTACATTTGATTTTGTTATTTTTCAACTGTCCAAATTCAATTAAATGATAAATGATGTTATCAGATCATACAAAATTACTTTTCTTAATTTTAAACTTCATGGAATACGTGAAATTGAGGCAATGACAAAAACAGCTCATATGGGACTAAATACATGCATCAGCGGTGGTTCAGAAACTTAGGGAGGGAGTCTGGGTGTTTTTTTAATTACAAGTCGTGTTACCACTGATAATGTACATTGTATGTCTACTGTTCAGTAGACCACAAAAATTATCCATTGAAAAACAATGTTACCAGTATATATGTAAGTTCTATTAAATAATCAATTGAATGTATACTGAGTTTTGGGGAATGTAAATCCAAAACAAAGCAAGTATTGTCAAAGGTATTATAAATAGCATACTTAATAAATCGCTGCCTGAGAATCAAAATGTGCTGCCGTTGATTGTTTCTGAGAAAATAGCAATAAAAGATTCATAATGTTCCATGGAAGAAATATTATTTTGGAAAGAGAACTGTATGCATTTGTTTGACATATTAAAAGGTTTGTAAAATCAAGTTGGTTAGGGATGAAGATTATATTCAGAAAATAATGATATTGTCTACTCAAACCAAAACATGAACAGATTAAAATTGCTTGGAAAGGGAACCCAAAGGTATTTTAAAGATCTTTAATATTGGAAGGAATTACTTATACATGAATTTCACATGCAATATCCAGATCAATTTGTAGATCTTATGAAGACCATTTCAGAAAATCATAAAATCCAAAATAGGCAGAACACATCTCTGATATTTTTACTGATAGATGACACAAATATGAAGAATAAATCAGTGAAGTTTCAAAGCTGTGTGACCTATACCTCTAGAGATATGACCGTGTTTGTAGGTGACACCAAATATTATTGATACAATTTGTTGAAGTGGTATATGGTACCACAACTTCTTCCCAACACATCTTACACT
>JAULBS010159490.1:0-11678 GCA_032355785.1 Symmetromphalus regularis | reverse complement strand
AAACTGCAGGTAGCCTCACAGTATACGTTCAGGCTGGCAGCCATTAACAGTTTCGGTAAAAGGTAAATTTATATTCATTCATGTTTGTAGTTATTTGTTTAGTCAGTATCCAGCAGTTATTCAAAATGATCAAACTGCAGGTAGCCTCACAGTATACGTTCAGGCTGGCAGCCATTAACAGTTTCGGTAAAAGGTAAATTTATATTCAGTCATGTTTGTAGTTATTTGTTTAATCAGTATTCAGCAGTTATTCAAAATGATCAAACTGCAGGTAGCTTCACGGTATATGTTCAGGCTGGCAGCCATTAACAGTGACGGTAAAAGGTAAATTTATATTCAGTCATGTTTGTTGTTATTTGTTTAGTCAGTATTCAGCAGTTATTCAAAATGATCAAAGGTAGCTTCACGGTATATGTTCAGGCTGGCAGCCATTAAGTGTTGGTAAATGGTAAATTTGTATTGATAAAATGTTGGTAACAAGTTTAAAAATGTGGTCAGTGTATTAGAGTAATAATATTGATCTCAGAAAGTCACTAGCTTTAAGAAGTAAAGTTTGTTTTATTTCTTGACGCCTCTAGAGCAAATTGATTTTTATCTTATCGGCTATTGGATGTTAATCATATGGTCATTCTGACATATTTATTTAGAGGAAACCCACTGCCGCCCTATAGGCTATTCTTTCCGATAAGCAGCAAGGGGTCTTTTATATGCACCGTCCCACAGACAGGACAGCACATACTATGCCCTTTGATAAACCAGTTGTGAACCACTGGTTGGAATGAAAAATATAGCTTTAAGAAGCTTGGTCCAATAATTTTATTTAAAAAAATGTTTGTTTTTATTATTATGTTCTTTACCATTTACCAAAACATTTGTTTTGCAGTCCATTCAGTGAACCAGTGACATTCTATTCTTCTGGTACCGTTCCATCACAACCCGATCCCCCAATGTTGTCCGAGCAGTTCGTGTTCGCGTTGACCATATCATGGATCAAGAGACCGAACGATGATGAGTTCTTGTTACAAATGGAGGATGAAGCCACTGTATGTGAAATATATTATTCCTTTAAAAGTTTATTTAATTATAACAGAACCAATACTTCATTTTAGCTAAAGATTATTAAAAAAATAATAATAATAATAAAATCAATAATAATAATAAAATTCACATAAACAGAATTTTAAAAATATTTTATTATCATTTTTTCATTTTCTGTTAAAAGATTAAACAATACATGCATTTTTTTTGTGTTTGCCAGTGAAGTATTCCTTTGAAAAATTATTGAAAAGTGGCTGATTTTATAACTGTTTATCCAAAATACTTGGTTTAGTAATTAGTCTATTATAGTATTAAAATAATAATTTTCCAATGTTTTTCACAGGGCCATGGCTTCATGCCTGTATATAATGGGCCTAACCTTTCCTACACCATTCGGAATCTAAGACGGAATACAGAATATAAATATAGGGTAAGAATGTATTTTGTTATCCTAACAGCTGTTCCAGAAATGAGAACATGTGAAGAATAGTGGCACATCCATTGTCAGATTGAAAGAAGTGAAGATGTAACATTAATTACGTTTAATTGATTTTAACAGATTTGTCAATCCATTCAGAAAATAATTGCTTTTGAATTAAAGAAATGTACATTTTATGTTTGTCTAACGACCCTCAACCCCACCCCAAAGCACAAAAACTTTTAATGGTTGTTGGGGGATGTTGTTGTATTAAATAACATTTTTTCCAATTCCAACCAGGACCACGTGTGGTATATTAAAGGCTGAGGTATGTCTTATCCTGTGTAGGAAAAATGTTGCAGGTATTTCATGTTTGACATCCATTAATGATTACTTCAGTTATCAGCCAAAAATGATGAGGGTCAGAGCAAATGGAGTGATGTGGTGTGCTATCGCACATATCCAGAGAGGCCTTCCACACCTTGCAAACCTCAAATCAAGGGCAAAATCTATGCTCACAGTTTCAAGGTTACCTGGGGTAAGATGACGATTTCAATGTCAAAACATTTTAATGTACTTGTTTATTCCATTAAAATAAATATTATTACAAATTAGTCATATCAAAGATATTTCTTTTCAAAAATCTTTGTTTGAAAGTATTAATAGTATGAATTTCAGTTACTGTGAAAGCCTTTGAACCTAATACTTTGGTAGTTTTACCACATAACAATTTAATTCAGTTTATTCTATCTTTAAACGTAACTGACAAATTAAGCCATAATAATTTTCCTAGGAATTTAATACAATGTAAGACAATAGTAAAAATTATTTACAATTTAAAAGCATATATTTATTATTAATAAAAGCCAAATTTGTACTGAAAAAAACCAATGAGAGAAAAATAGTCAATTCTATTGAAGTGAGATGTCACAAACATTTTATGGAATGATTTATACAATATTTATGTTTTGTGTTTTATTTTGAATTGTATAAATAGTTTGTTTTTCCAATGTTTTAGACCCCCCAGCAGACAATGGTGGCTCGGAAATCACTAAGTTCGTTGTTGAGTTGGACGATGGTCATGGTAAGAAAAACGTATTAACTATTTTTAATGTTAGTTTATCAAGGTGATACAAATAAGTAGATTATGGATATTACTGTCTGATTTTACATGAAAAGAGGGTCATTATAAACCAGGAAAAGTTTTGAAATTTGCAAAATACTTGAAATTTTGGTTAAATCTGAAAAGTCATGGAAAAGTTTTGAAATTTCTGCATCGGCCGAGAGGTTTTTGATCATGTTTATCAGAGTACAAGCAATCACTTTTTGTGATGCATTAAGTCCATGAAAATCATGTTTTTCATCATTGAAAGTCAATTTTTTTTCCTCTCTAAAGAGTGTAAACCCTGTGTTTTTATGCAGGTAGATCATTCAGTTTTTCAAGATTTCAATTTTAGCTCATGATAGTGTGATACATCAGTACATTTCAACAGATTTGTGTGCAAAAATGTCATTAATCTTTTTGAAGTCTTGGAAAAGGTTTGAAATTTGATTCTTGGAAGTCTGCAGAAAAACTGTAAAAATCTGTGAAGAGGTTGCAGTGTTTCAGAAAACCGAGTACATTCTTTCCCAACTTGACGTTAATCATTAAATAAGGATCGTTCTTTTAAATGAATGTGAAAAAGTACTGAAGTCATGTCAAGGGTTATAGATAATCGTAATCTCGTAAACCTAATATATGTTGTGTTCCAATTAGTTTTCTGTAACACTTCAGTAAATGTTGCACCAAATTACATAAAATGATGTGCACATATTAAATATAATGTTTATATCACTGTTTTTGCTTAATGTCCTAGGTGTCGTTTTGAGATTACCTCAACAAAGTTCCAAGTTTGCATTTTAGCTTGATCCTAACACATAGAAAAATAATTGTGTGGGGGTAATTAAAAAACTGAAATTTCAATTTAACGTAATAAAGGTGGAATAATTGCACTATTTCATTATAACGTTGGTATAAGCACATTATTTATCTAACGATATATTTACTGAAGTAAATGAAAGTACATAATTAGAATGTAACATATTTTGGGTTCATGATTTTGCACCGAGTTTTATTTAATGCAAATGACATTGTTCCTTTGTTCTATGGCAGATAACATTAATGTTTTTGTCAGTTTGGTTAAAATTATTTGAAATTTTTTTTTATGATTCCTTATACAATTCCATTGGTTTCTTTCTTTTCTTTCCTGGCCTATCAGGAGGAGGTAATTTGTGAACTTGTTGTGTTGTGTTTAACAAGTGGGAGATTGTTTCCCATACTAGTGCAGATAGATTAGTGGGTTAATTCAGAATAGATTGTTACTTATTTATAGTGTTTATCAAATTAAACAAGAAATGGTAACTGCAGTTTGATAAAACAAGTCGCTAACTCATGGTTTTAGTATGGCACTCGCCGTTTTAGATTCTTGTGAGACTTTTCTCAAATGTTTATGAGGAACTGTTTTTATATGTAATGGATTGTTTTTGTTGTCTAATGATTTGATAATTTCGCACAAAATTAACCACATCATGACATTACCTTTTTTAACATTTTGATTACCTTCTGGATAATAAATATAGATATAAATGCAGATTTCTGTTATATGTGCTGTTGTTAAATGTAGCTGGTTATGTTTCCTGTAGTCATCTATATATACATGTACGTGTAAATGTTTGTGTTGTGTATGTTAGAGACCATGGTGGTAACATTTTAAGATCTCAACTTAGTCTTAAACAAAGATTGATTCTTTTAACTGCATTTAGTATGCAAGAATGTAAGAATTACCATATATTAAGTCTCCAGCCTTTGTTTAAGCCTAAATTCAAGATTTTAATGATTTGTAAACATGGTGCAAAAATTATGCAACTGAATATATTGTGAGCAAATAAGATTAAAATATTTTAGTGCTATGCAATCCTACTCATTTTAACATATCTAATTCTGATGGTAAATTTGATCATTTTGCCATTTATATACAATAAATGTTGTAATGAAGTGAATTTAGTTCTGAACACATATTTCGGTCACTTTGACATTATAGGTGAAGAAGATAGTATGAATGTCCAATCACTTACTGTAAATAATTGTGACCCTCCACTGCAAAAGGAGTCTCGTGACCAAATAAATATTTTAGGTAACAATATTTAAAATAAGTAAATATACGCAAAAAGAGAAGAGTCGTTGTCTTTAAACATTGTACAATTCTTTAATGAAATTGATGATATTTAGATCAAATTTCATGAATATCCAGTAAAGGTTGCTAAGAAATGTTACGAAGTTCATTATGTAATTAGGGTTACCATTTTCAATTTGTTATTTCTCTGAAACATTTTAAAATAGTTTGAACCATTAAGAAACATAAAAAATACTTTCAGAAAAACTCAAAATACATGCTTCATCATAAAAAAGTCTTATTTTGTGGTAGAAGGTCATATTTATATATGTATGACCGTTGACTTTTAATCAAAGAATGTGCAACAAAAACAAACAAACAAAAAACATTCTATAACCTAGGCAAATAATGCCATTGTTTTATGAAAATTTAGTTATTTTATGTATTTCTGAAACATATGTATATATTTTTGTGCTAGGGAGGATGGTAAACAAATATTAATTATTTATTTTGTTTTCCATTCATACAACTCCCCACCTAATACAGTTTGAAGTGCCTTACCACTACTATACTAGCCTAAAAAGGCACCTCCATTCATAATAAAGTCACAAAATTAAGTTACAAGTACACACTCAAGAAAAGAATGTTTTGTCTTTGCAGGTTATGATACAGTGTACGAGGGGTCAGAGCGGGAGCATCTGTTTGATCATCTTGTTCCAGGCCACACCTACAGGGTCAGGGTAGCGTGCTGCAGTGCTGGTGGGCGCAGTGAGGTTCGTATTAAACATAATTTAAAAGAAATCGGTAATATGTTTAAACACCACATCCAGGCACTAATCTTGGATAGAAAAAGTGGGAGAAGTGACTTCTCCCTTCCCATAAGAAGTTTGATAAAATGGGAGAACCCAGTAAAACCAAAATCTATTAAATTTTTGTGTTGTTTGTTTTGTTTTTCTCATGTAGGCCTATGTCTATGACCCTCTTATCAATTATTTGGTGGGGAAATCTCTGAGCTCTGTCCTCTATCTCTGTTTTGTAACGGTCTATCCGTTTTGCACACAGAATCAAAAACATGTTCTTGTTACGTTTTCTACAAACACCAGACAATTATTTTTAATTAAAATTTAATAATGCGATATTTAGAATAAAAAACCATATTATTTGAATAGATATGCCATTGAAAATATCTATATGTACTTCTGACAACAAGACCGCGAAGTGAATCGAAACCGCATTATCTTTGAATTTGCAAGAATAACAACACAATTATTTACCGTAAAAACATCCTCACTTTAATATACTGGTTTCAAAACGACATACGTTTGTGTAGCAATCAGCCAGTAATGCAATTCCCTAAAACTGAGACCACAAGCATTGTTGTTGTTGGGATCTACTCACTAAATTGAGAATACTCGAATGTGTCAGAAACGACCATGAGTTTACATGTTCGACTTCTGTCAGAATCGAACATTGTATCATTTTTTGGGGGGGTCATACAAACAATCATTTCCTTTATGTCAATAAAACAAGAGGCTAAAATAAAAATGTATTATGTTTGCAGTTTTCCAATTGCTGTGAAGCAACGACACTGCCAGTGTCACCAGGCCAATGCCAGTCCCCCAAACTGCAGGGAAAACCTAAAGCAACCTCGTTGCATTTACGCTGGAGTAAGTATCAATTTCAGTCTAAGCCGTTACACACGATATGGCAAAATGTTATGTATGTGTAAAAAAAATAATATATATATATATATATATATATACTGTGAAAATCATTTTAAAAAGTCTGAAAAGGTTGTGTTTTTTCAAATTCTTGTAGAAATGAGATAAAAAAAGTTGAATAATATTATTATGCAGGTAGGTGTATAGAAAACTTAATATTCTTTGTGTAGAAAAAACTAAAGAATATTAGGTTTACAAAGACATTTTTTTAATTTGTAATAATTATTTTGTGTGCAAAATAACTGTTTAAAAAATTCATGTTCAGCTTTGTTGTTACTGTTCCACGCTACTCACTAATCCATTTCTATTAACAGAAGAGCCCTTTTAATAAAGTGTTTGGTCAGGTAGTTATCAACCTGTTTTGCAGGTTATCCTGAGTATGACGGCGGTGCGCAGGTCACATCGTATGCCGCCCAGATGATATCTCCAGACAACACGATGCGTGAGGTCTACCGTGGCCATGATTTAGACTGCATAGTAGCCGGGCTTCTACCTGGTCGACCATATCTCTTTCAAGTTCGAGCTTTCAACAGAGCAGGGGTAAGAACAGACCATATTTAAAATACTTTTTTAAAACATGCTCACACTTGGCTGCAAATAGAAATTTAGATGTTGTTTCTACACTCACCTTTCTTAATTTTTTTTATCCTGCGAAGTGTGAAAATTTGGTAAAATTGCTCTTCGTATGCTTGTAATGATTATCAGGTAAGTTTTAGAGTGATTCCCAAATGGAGAGGACGTGGCAGAAAAAACTTTAAATATTCTTAAAAATGGTTCTTTTTTTGTAAAATATAAATCATTATTCATTATTACACAGCATTTGCTTTTTATAGTTGTACATATATACTATTTAGAATTAACATGAATTATTTGTTTTTCATTTTTCAGGGTGGCCCCTGGTCTGACCCTCTAGAGGTGGTAAGTGGGGCTGGGGTGCCGGATCCCCCACGCAGTCCCCAGGCCACCTGCAAGTCTCCTCACAGTGCAATAATATCCTGGGACGAACCTTTCAATAATGGTGCTGCAATAACTGACTACAGGCTGGAATGGCAGCACCGGCTTGATAATAATGACTTCTCACAGGTAGGTTGTCATGGCTGTAACTAGACTCTTTTTTTTTTTACATGAGGCAAAAATACTTAATCACCAAGCAGAGAGAGGCCAAAAAATGTGAGCGAGATGTCTGTATATAAAAAAAAAAAGTTTCAATTTCGGTATAAGGCATTTGCCTCAATGTAGTTATGGCCATGGTTGTGTTAGTCCCACCTTTGAATTAACCATAGTGTGACCTCCAATAGCAGATGTTTACTTTTGTGCTGGGGGGTCGTTAAATAAATTAATTAATTTAGTCCCATCATGGAAATACAGTATGTAAATTACAAATATTGTGATGTTTTTATTTTCATACAAAAATAATATTTTAAAGTCAATTGGTTGTTTTTTTTCATCCTTATTTGATCAACTTTATTAAAGTGAGTTTGTTCAAACAATATATAAATATATACATGTATTTGCAAAAGTTACAGTATGTGGTTATTTTTGTTCACAGTTATATTTTGGGCCAAGTCTGAGCTACGATGTAAAGGGTCTCACTCCAGCAACAGTTTATTCTTTTCGTGTTCAGGTTTGTGAGAACATTTATTACATTGACCATTTCAGAAATTATTTATCTTATAATCTTATCCATTTTTGGCTTAACAAACAAAGAAAAAATTGTGTGATTTTGTTATTAAACAAATATTCTTGTTCTGATCACAAAGAAATGCACACAGGGTATAAACATTTTCTAATACATTTTTGTGAAATAAAGAATTTTGGAAGGTATGGGGCAACCTTCAAATTGTGGGAGTCTGAGTGGTATATCAGACATATTACAACATCTAAATTGCAGGGTGGGTGGGGGGGGCAGGGAGATTGGGAGGAGGTATGGGTCAGATTACGACCTCCAAAATGTTATTTTAATTTGTTTCATTACAGGCTATCAATAGTGCTGGTGCAGGTCCGTTCTCCTCACCATCTCCATGTGTGACACCACCCTCTAGTCCCGCCTCCATCATCACCATCAAAACACACTCCACGGCCACCTCCATCTGGCTCTCATGGCGAGAGCCACACAACAACGGCAGTGAAATAATCTCCTACAATATTGACCTCGGTGAAAAACAGCTTATTACCATAGAGCCACTGTGTGAATACACAATCGACGATCTCGTTCCTGAAACCATTTACAAGTAAGATTTTATTTGTGTTGTACTGATCACCTATCGTATCGATCCGAGTGAGAAACAGCTTATTACTATTGAGCCACTTTTCGATGATCTCCTTCCCTAAACCACAGTTTGGGCTATTTTCCGTTCCAACCAGTGGGCTAGAACTGGTTCATCTAAGGATGTTGTATGTGCTGCAGACTTGTTTACCCTATGCATTAGGCATAGAAAACTACACTTTTGACATCACTACATATGCATCAGCTCAACTACGCAAATCACTTCGTTGTGGCTACGCATTTGGCTTGACGCGATTATTTCCCTTTCCAATCCGTATTTTTGTCACCGTTCCAATCCATACTTTCAAATGCTGATTTATAAAATTGAGAAGCTGCATTCACATTTTACTGCCCATGAGAGATGCAGTAACCAACGGTACTTGATAAGCATTACAACTCGTCATTCGTTTCGTAAGGTTTGAACGCAATATTTATATGCATTTAAGCACACAGTATTTTCTATCATGTTTCTCTTTATAAGCACAAACGAACAATTTAATGAAGTCTTTTATGACAAAGTGTTTGTATTGTATCTTGAAATTATTTTTAATTGCATTGTTTATTACATTAAAATTGAATGTATATTGCAATGGAAAGAAAATTATGTATTACTATTATTTTGGATGCTTCAAGCAAACAGTAACAACATTATGCATTTGACACCTGGATTGTGCATTTCAGTTGTCCTAGTATAAATATGTCAGATGATAAGATAAAAAATCAATGTGTTCTAGAGGCTCGTTAAATAAAACAAACTTTACTTTTTTTCATTCCCTAAATCATTTACAAGTATTTGTCTTACATTGATCTGGTAATAAATGTCAGTTTAATATTCAGGATGACAGAATGTATTTCCAATACCATTTGAACCCCATAGTGGACACTAAAAAATTGAGGTGCAAAGAGAAAGTTCAGAATTTTCATTTAAGGTTACTTGGCAGTCATTTTGGATTTTGGTTGCCATTCTGGATTAGAGGCTAAATTCTGGATGGCCCAAAGCTAATTTCAAAGATCACAGGTGCAGGATGACTGAGAAAACTGCTAACATAAAAAAGTCATAATTTTGAGACTATAGAGACCAGTCTGTTTTTAGATATATAATGTTTTAGGCTGCAGTTGATATCAATTGAGCTTAAAATGTTAAACAAAGAATCTGACAATGGTATTGGAGCATTTAGTATTCTTGTCAAAGAGAGAACGCAAGCATGTCCACCCAGTTGAATGTAATAAAAATGATAATAATTTGTTATGTTGTAGAATCCGGATCCAGGCTGTGAATGGGATTGGCGTTGGGGCGTTCAGTGCTCCCGTCAAAGTGACAACACGAGCACTGCCTCCCAGTCCCCCCAGGCTAGAGTGTGTGGGGTTTGCTCCTAACAGTCTCAAACTGAAGTGGGGAGAAGGTCGTAACACAGACCTGCTCACTTACACACTAGAAATGGAGAAAGAAGATGGAAGGTAAGGCCATTTAAAAAATATATCTTCTTCATTCTCATCACCTCTGCTTTTTAAAAACAAAAATATTTCTGACACTACGCCCTTTTTTTCACGTTCTTTTCTATTATTTTATGCTTATGAATCCACCGTAGTTAATTTTGGTTGAAATGGAATAAAAATTAACACCATTTTGGTCCATTTGTATTTAAATTATCCCACTGTTCATGTTTGAAACAGTGATATTGGCAGCAGAAAATAAGATTAAAAAATGAGTCGTTAATTTATCTATTTTATCAAATAAAAAGAAGCAAAGACCGGTGGCATATGGTTTCTTTTGTAAACCTAGTGTCACAAACAATGTGTGTTAGACTGTCACGTGACATTGTGTGTTAGACTGTCATGTGACATTGTGTGTTAGACTGTCATGTGACTGTGTGTGTTAGACTGGCAAGCACATTATTTGTGACAGTGTGTTAGACTGTCAAACATTATTTGTGACAGCGTGTGTTAGACTGTCAAACACATTATTTGTGACAGCGCATGTTAGACTGTCAAACACATTATTTGTGACAGCGCATGTTAGACTGTCAAACACATTATTTGTGACCGCGCGTGTTAGACTGTCAAACACATTATTTGTGACAGTGCGTGTTAGACTGTCAAACACATTATTTGTGACAGTGCGTGTTAGACTGTCAAACACATTATTTGTGACAGCGCATGTTAGACTGTCAAACACATTATTTGTGACAGTGCGTGTTAGACTGTCAAACACATTATTTGTGACAGTGCATGTTAGACTGTCAAACACATTATTTGTGACAGTGCATGTTAGACTGTCAAACACATTATTTGTGACACCTGAGTTATAGATGTAACCAGCTCTTTTACAGTTAGTTACAAGTGGTCTTTTATACATGTATGCACCTTCCCATAGACAGGATGATAGGGGACCACTGACTGGAACAAAAAGAGCTTAGTAGGTCTGCTGAAGGGGGTCAGCAGGTGCTCAGTATGCTGTGTTGTCATTGAACAGTTTTTACATCTAGAGGCTGTTCTCATAGATTAATTTTACCAACTTCTTTTCTATGGTAGACGTATAGGAGATGTACTCTTGGAATTAGTACCGCTCTTAAACAAAACTTGCCAATTTTAAATTTTATTTGTTTAGATCTGACATGTTCTTGAACACTTCACCGACATAGATCAAAAACTATTTTCAACTGATTTATTAGAAGGAGTGAACTTTAAGCTAAAAACAGTAGAAAATATAGTGGAGAGAGTTCATAGAATTTGATAGTTTCTATTGGAGACAGATGTGGGAGCAGGATGTAGCTCAAACGGTAGCTTGTCTGCCTGTGAACTGGTTGGTCGTCGGATGGATCCTTCTCAGTGAACCCATCTGGTTTGGGCTATTTTCCGTTCCCACCAGTGGTTCACAACTGGTTCATCAAAGGCCAGGGTATGTGCTGTCCTGTCTGTGGGACAGTGCGTATAAAAGACCCATTGCTGCTTATCGCAAAGTGTAGCCTATGTGGCAGCATCGGGTTTTGTTCTAAATATGTATATGTCAGAATGACCATATGATTGACGTCCAATAGCCGATGATAAGATAAAAATCAATATGCTCTAGAGGCATCGTTAAA
>JAULBS010159479.1:0-11678 GCA_032355785.1 Symmetromphalus regularis | reverse complement strand
GATTAATTAAGTAAGTCAATTCATAAATCTTTATCTTATAATTGACCAAAATCATGACATAAGTGGCATATACATGTTTTAATGCTATGTTGCTAATTTTGGTGTCAAATGAAAGCTATGATAATGCAGAATAAAAGGAGCTAGTAAATATATCACTTTCAGTTGATTAGGTTTTGTGAAAAAGAAAATATAAAAAAATGGGGAATTTTATGGGCTGCCGAAATAAGAATGGGGTGTGATTCTTTAATGATGATTTAGTCATTGATTAATTGCACTAATCCTGCATTATTATATGCCATGATAACCAGCATGTCGTAAGTTTTTATTTGGTATATAAATATACACACACACCTTATTAAATCGGAAAAGAAAATGTAACATTATTTTACTTCAAAATTGTTATTAATTTGCAAAATAACAAATTCTTTTAAATTCATTTATAAAATATGATATCTCGTTATGTTTTAATGCTATGTAGCTAATTTTGGTGTCAACTGAAAGCTATGCTCAAGCAGAATGAAAGGAGCTATTAAATATATAATTTATATATAATATATTACTTACAGTTGATTAAGTTTTGTGAAAAAGAAAATATCATTAAAAAATGAGGAATTTTATGGGCTGCCTAAATAAGAAATGGGGTGTGATTCTTTAATGACGATTTAGTCATTGATTAATTGCGCTAATCCTGCATTATTATATGCCATGATAACCAGCCTTTATTTGGTATATAATACTTGACTATAATTGGCTATTTGTTGGCTTCATGGTGAAGAGAATAGTGAGCATAAAATTTTTTGCAAGACATCTTCGAAAACGTAACGTTTTTAGGGTACCTTCAAATATTGGTGAAATATGTGTAGTAGATTCCGGTTTTGTTTGACTGATACTAGTTGTTTTCATGTTTAGAACATTTTAGAGCATGCTAAAAACATAGTGTAGTGTAGTTATAGGATGCAGGAGCACGTAGATTCTATCTAGCCAATGGGCCGTCTTAAATATATAGATTGTGTCAGCCATTTTAAAGTTTTTCAGTTACTTGGCGGCCATTTTGTTTTTAAACATCTTTTTATTAAATGTGTTCATTGTAAAGTACAAATTTGGTGACAGATGGAATAATTTGGAAATACTTTTGCAAGGTGAAATGTTTAATCAGAAAAACTAGCGATTTTTGTCTTTCGATTTTGAGGGTCAAAAACATAAAATTTAGCTTGGTATCCTATTTTTTCGTAATCAGCACCCCCAAAATAGGTTAAAAGAACTAAATACCAACTTTTACTAAAAAATGCACTAACCGGTCACATTTTCAGAGATATTTCTTGAAATGAGCTTCCTGTTCCAGATTTAATAAAACGCAGTATTGTTTTTCACTTAAAAATACATTCGACTTTGATGATTTTATTCACAAAGTGTGGTTTAATTTACAGAGATTTCCTTGGAGAGTGTGCCTTGTCCAACGGAGATGTCTATGAAGAGTGTGCCGTGTCTAACTGAGATGTCTATGAAGAGTGTGCCTTGTCTGAGATGTCTATGAAGAGTGTGCCTTGTCTAACGGAGATGTCTATGAAGAGTGTGCCTTGTCTAATGGAGATGCCTATGAAGAGTGTGCTTTGTCTAACTTTGATGTCTATGAAGAGTGTGCCTTGTCTAACTGGGATGTCTATGAAGAGTGTGCCTTGTCTAACTGAGATGTCTATGAAGAGTGTGCCTTGTCTGATATGTCTATGAAGAGTTTGCCTTGTCTAACTGAGATGTCTATGGAGAGTGTGCCTTGTCTAACTGAGATGTCTATGAAGAGTGTGCCTTTTCCGTTCGGTCTATGTCGAGTGTGTCATGATAAGGCGACAGGTTTTCACTACGGCTTGATCACGTGCGAGGGTTGTAAGGTAAGCTAAGGTGACCCTATGATAGGAATTATGCTATTATGTTTGTAGGAATAGATTAATTTATAATTGTTTATCATAAATAATGTAAAATTAGCTATATATGCTATTTGTAAAAATGATAATGTATCTTTAAGAAGAAAATATTTTATTTTCTCTATGATTCTTTTATTTTAGATATTCTTTAGAAGAAACGTAACTGGACAGAGCAGAAGGAAATGTTTTAAGGGAGGTAATTGCGACATTACTCCGAAGAACAGGACACAATGTAAAGCTTGTCGTTTCACAATTTGTCTTCGACTTGGAATGTCTTTACAAGTTGAGTATTTAAACGTCATTCACACACATACACGCATACACACATGCGAACGCATCCACACACACACAATATACCCATCATTCCTCTTCCTATATTTTTTATCCATTCAGTGGAGTGTTGTGAAGTGTGCAATATTATGAGGAAAGTTAAACATGTAAAAACTAAAGATCACGTGAATTTTTTGAAAATGTGTAGGGAAATATTGATATGCATAAAGTCTTTTGATCCAAGACTGTTTATATAAAAATCTGGTAATGGAGTTGAGGAGGTGGGGAAAATGTGTATTCTATATTCATGTCAGTAATACCTATAATTTGCTACATTTATTTTCGAAAAATTCCTCTATTTTTAGATTTAAAATTCCTATATCGCATACATGATACATGTGATATCTCACACTTTAGGGGGTGAGACTCACCTTTTTTCACCAAAAATTGTCCTCATTTTACACTGATAATTTCAAATCTCACCCTTAAAATTTAGGAAATCCTTTAATATTTTATATAAAAATTCTAAATCTCACCAGCAAGTGCACCGATCTCATTTTAATTTATATTAACTACAAACACTGGTGTCACATGGCACTAGCTTTGACATGAATTATAGCAAACCAAGAAATTTTTATGGATGGCCTACTTATATGTCCAGACTCGTATCCTTAGAGAAAAAGATTTTTCAAGCAAGTGTTCCATTTTGTTTTTCTTTTACATAATAGACACATACACTAGCTGGTTTGGATTTAGCCACAATACATAAAAATAAAGTCTTTATTATTATTATTTTTTTTTTTTATGATTCACGGACTTGTTGGCAATGTTTGGGTTGTGTTTTAAAGACATTTTCACTACTATTTCTTACAACTTCCACTTACGATGAAATTTCAAAGCAGTTTCTTGAGTAACATTACGCATGGCACATTTATTTTAGCGATATCGATGTTAACTAAAGGTTGCAGGCGGGAAGTAAGGCGCCATGTTCACACAAAAGTTTGCGGATGTGTTTTTTTTTGTTCATACCCCGATGAATCTAAAAGAAATAAGAAACATTCCTTATAATTAAATTTGGGACATACATGTTTAGTAATTTTACAAACAAGTTCATATTTTATTTTAATTAATTTTGGGAAAGTATTGTAAAATTAACGCTCAAGAATACAAAAGAAAAATATTTTTTTAAATGACGTCTTATTTTCAAATGACGTCATAGTTCTTCCTAAGTTAACTTCATAAACCTGGATGTTGACATCTTCGACGTGCTTGGCTCGGGGTTGCATTCCGACTTATTTTTCATTTCTTTTATCCCATCTTCCTTATTCGTTGATGCCATTAAGTCGTCGAAGTTGTGATCAAATATCTCAGAAAAAGCCAAATGTCGAATCCAAATATCGTGTTGGGATCTCTAACGTTGAAATCTGCCATTGAAACCGTGTACACGTACAAGTTTATTTTAATTTTTTGGTCTAATAACTAAATTTTATGGATTTGGTAGCCCACAATATTATCTTTATTAAAATAGTAGGCAAATTATTTATCTTAGTTTAATACTATTGATTTTTTTTTTTTTTTAAAGACTTGGGGTCACCCGGTATAGTTTGTAAACACACTTATTAAAAAGAAGTTCCATGACGACGTCATTTTGCGTTCATCGAGAAATGAACAAAACTCGTTGCTAATGCCTTGACCAATGAAACGCCTTTAAACTGTAATGATTATAATAGAAATTTAATTATAAAACAGTAAACAAATCTTAAAGTCTTTAAAGATACTTGTCTTTAAAGTGAGATGGTCTTAGCACGGGTTGTCTTTAGATAGGGTTTTACTGTAGCTACATGTACAATACAATAGTAATCAATAACATTAATAGGGTTCTTAAAAACTAAGGATTTTGGATTACAATCTGAGATCTTCAGAAGCATGGAATACTGCTAAATTGGCACCCTAATTATTGTGATCTGAATACATAATAAAATAAAAGCAGGAATGTAATAGTAAACATCAATTAACGTACCTTCTGTTTCAATAATTCAGTCTTCTTCATGGCATAGTTATGTGGATTCTTTTTGAACCTCTGTTTTTCAAATACAATCTGAAAAAATTAAAAATAATTAATAATTTTTTTTTTTTTTTTTAGAAAGTTACTGCTTATTAAACTAAACAATATGTAAATATCAAAGGTGCTGTACTGAGTTCCAAAAGAAATGCAAAACAAATCCAAGTCTCTTCTTAGCCACATAAACAAGTGTACATAACTGCTTCAGCTGGCCCTCATTGATATAAAATTTGCTATTTGTACAACTTTTACTTATTTCATGGGACTTCATGGGACTCTACCGCCTTGCTAGCAAAAATAGGAACTTTACAGTTAAAGTGGCCGAGAAGAGACTATATTTTTATCACGTTTCTTTTGGAACTCTGTATATTATTAATCATACAAATTGGCAGCTTTCTAGCAGTTTTGACCTTAAGTTCCTACTAGTGGTGTATTTCAAAAGGTTCAATGCTTTAAAAGTATGTAAATACCACCAGCAATGTACATTCTTTTTGCCAAACCCAAGTTGTGAAATGTCTTTAGTACTAATCCAAATCAACAAATTCCAAGTATTGATTCATATTTGGCATACATATGCTGAAAAGTGCATTTTAAAAACCCTCCTAATTGATAAGAGTAACCTTGTGGTAGGAAAATATTATTTTCTGAAAGAGTTCAATGCATTTCCACTGTTGCCAGCATGGTCACACAAATTCATTAATGCTCTGGACTTAAGTCAAAACATGCTGTAAGAATATCCTGTATCATAACAACTAAGCCACAGTACTCTTTCTAAAGATAACAAACAAGTAAGGGCTTATGAAAAGGGTGTATTTTTACTGAATGAAATGAGAACATTTGTTTTTTAAGCAGAATATTTTAAAAGGTATTGTGTAAACAATTGGTAGTACTAACTTTATTAATTATTTTAATCAATAACATTTAAAAACAACAATTATATGAGGAGAACAGGTGGAATGTTTGCTTTTTTCTAAATAATGTGTTCCAGTTACCTGTACCTGTATTTAACACTGGACAGCCAATGATTAAAAAAATCTGTGGTGGTCTCATTAAATGTTTTTTAAATTTTTTTCTTTTTGTTCACCCAGTTATGAGATAGCATACAACTTAGTACGTAATGAATATCATTTACCAACTAACAAAATAAAGCAATAAACCTAGAAATTGTTTTAAATCATAAATTATACTTACTCCTTCAATATCATTCTCTTTAAGATTGTAGTTTGCAGCCTGTTGTATTTCTACCACTTTTTTCTGTATATCATTTTTTGTAGGGATTGGAAGACCTCCGAGTGCCATAGCTTCCTTCCACTTATAAAACTCAGCATCGGAAAAATCTTGGTTTGATACAAATTCTAATCTGTATACACGTTCTGCTGTACCATGCCTACAAAATATGTGATTCATATGATAAGCAATTACATAAAAAATTTTTTTTAAATAAATCAGTTTCCATTTATATGATGCATTTGTAAAAATTAAGTACATGATAATAATAAAAGGAAATTTATTTATGCGTTATTAACCTTAAAAATAATAATAATGATAAATATTTTTAATTTAAACTTTTTAAAATGGTAAACCAACTTTTTAACAGATAACATGAATAAAAAAAAAAACATACCTGAGTTTTAATCCTTTATTTGTTCGTGTGGAGCCAAGTTGATATATCTTGGCAGTTTCAACAACATCTAGGACCTCTGCAATCTGCAAATAAAACATATATATTAAATAAAGTAAAATATCATGAAAAATCAATGAAATAAAACCTAATTCCACTGTAACACTGAAATTTAGTTAAGGTAGATTAGTTCACCTTCATGAATAAAATATAAGTTCAATGCACCTTAAATGACCTAGCGGAAGTGAGTTCTTGACATAATTGAAGTCATTAAGCAGAAATTTCATATTTAATTTACACTAATACACTGCTTTGTTACAGGGACAGCACATAACTTGCCATCATCTATTTTTAATACAATTCTTTTGCCTTTTGGAAAATAATGGCCACCAATACTATGTTTACATAGGCAGACACGGTAACACTGTATATTCTAAAACGTGGTCAAGTCTAAACATTGGTGCAAAGGTTACGAATGCTTCAATAAAAGGTAATAATTCATTGGGATTCTCCACTGACAACTGCTACAAAATTGAGAGACAATTAATTCAACTCACCCTGTAAACTGCACGACCCTCACTGTTATTTCCAATCCCAATTCTCACATAGCACCCAATAATAGTTCTCTTGAAAAAAGGCATATGACACCACCTGCAACAAATTAAATAAATTAACTCAGTGAATATATAGACTGATTAATGTTGAAAATCTTTAAGGTTTAAAGTTACTATCATTATTAAACTCATAAGTTTTATCATATTATTAGCAGGCCTGCACAAATTCAAAATCTGCATAACCGAAAAATAGGTTATGCCAAAAAAATTTCCATAACCTATTTTGATTTGCATAACAGGTCTAAAAAACACATGAAAAAACTTTAAAATTATTTTTAATAAATAAATCCATTGTCACTTTGAAGTAAAAAGGAACTGTAATAAATATACATTACTGTATACCCAGTCATTTTTTTGCTTATTACACATGATTTGTAAAAACCGTGAACATGTGATATTTGATCGTTCTCTTTAATTAGACGAAGATATCCGACTAACATTTATTAATGGAAGCATCGCAATTTATGACTGGCCGGATTTTAAAGGAATTTCCTTTGGTGACCTCTAACAACCAATGGGAATACATTACACTTCCCAACTACTAGATATTTAAATTATTTTCTAACTAGACTGGTAGTTGTAATTTCTGTTACATGTAATTATAATTTTACATGTCGGAAATCAGTCAACTTGTACACTGAGAAAAGAAACTATTTAGCAAATTTTATGTGAATGGTAAATCGGTTATGTGAAATAAATTTGCATAACCGATGCACGAACGAAACGATCATTTGTGCAATTTGTGCAGGCCTGATTAGTCATTATATTGCAAGACTTAAGATGATTAAATCAAAATACAACAATGTACAGTATAACGTTGATTTGATACAACCCCTCAATTTAAAGTCAACCCCCAGATAATGTCAACTATCTTTTACGTGGCATTTCTGCATTTCTTACACTTTCACTGGAACATAATTTCATAACTTTCAAGGACTGTGAGCCACCAATTTCCAGTACTTTGGAAAACTATTTAAACAAATCTAGCTGACCAATTTGTATGGAATATCACAGTTTACATTCTTAATGGCCTTGCTGATGAAAATGATCATTCACAAAAATGAGTTTGCTTAATTTTCCAATACTTTATAATAAAAACTTCAGTTTTTTAGTACCTTCACAGGCTTGGAAAATGTATACAGAAATTCCAAAACTTTCCTGGTTTTCTACAATCATCTAAGAACCCCAACATTTTTGATTCTCTTTAATTACCTCTGTTTAGTACCACTCTCACTATTCTCCTTCTGTCATATACATTTGTGAACAGTTATAACTGTTATAAACCATTCAGTATTATTGCAAACTCGGTATAAAGCCAAAATCATATTCACACATCAGTTGGCATGCTGAATTTGTACTGCATTTATAGCAGTTAAATAGGATGTTACAAACATAAGCTGCCCAGAAATGGAGACAACATACTTTTCAATCTTATGTCTGGAGATTCGACATTTGTTTATGTCTTCTTTGGAGGTGATATAACGATCTTTTTTGTATCTTGAACTTGAAGAATAAGATCTACAATAAAAACAAATTATACCATTACTAATACAGAACAAAGGAAATATTCTACAGATAAACATATAAGAAATCATAGAATGTGAGAAATAAGTTTTAATATCCCAGATATCCAAAGGACTTATTAAAAAACAAAAAAACAAATTACAATAAAATACAAATTCCTCAAATTACAATTTTTTTTTTTACACAATTCCAGCATTCAAAATAATTAAAAAATGAATTCACCTTATTTTAATTACGTGTGTCAGGTTTATTTCTTACTATTATGGCAAAACAGATGGATATCATATAAGTTAATTTGACCTGATAAATGTAAAAGAGGTATTTTGGTTGAAAACAAATAAACGTATGCTTGTTTAAAACAATACAGCATATTGTTTATCTGAAGGTTATAAGTGAAACATATATTTGCAGCACATTGTTTCCAGAAGAAACTATTTAACACAATACAGAAACTACATTGTTGATAGGAGAAATTCATTAACATAATACATGAACAACACTGATGATAGAAGAAACTCATTATTATAAACACAATATAGGCAACATACTGTCTATAGCAGAAACTCATTAACACAATACAGGCAATACAACTCATTAATGCAATATAGGCAACATGCTGTTGATAGAAGAAACTCATTTTATTACCACAGCGGGCACTCATAACTGCAGGGTTGAAAATTAGCAGTCGCCTGATTGCCCATGGCGACCTTTATTAAGTACAGGTGACTATGAATTTTACAAAGGTAGTCCGTCTGGCGACCATTAATTTAATAATAATAATTTTAAAATATATATATATTAATAATAAATAGTTTCCAAAAATCCAACTGAGTATAATTAAATTTACGTGAAACGGTGAATCCACTTGATTTTTAATAAACACACAGTGCCGTGCCACTGTTGATACTGTGTGTACTATAATATACCAATGACTATTATTAGACTAAAACACGTCCAATAACTCAATGGCATAATGTGCAAACAAAATGCAGTCAAAGAAATCTATTTCTGGCAAGATGTCGTAATATCCCGAAGAGTGCTGAATGGCTTCCCTATAGAGATTTTTTTCCTACCGGTAAAAAGAAATCAAACATTTCTGTTCTTTTACCAGGGCCATCGTTACCGGGTCCGACTACCCTGATCAGTCTGACCGACTTTTCGTCTACAAAAAAAACGTCAGTCAATCGACCATCCAACTTTGTATATTATAACTTTTAAGGTCAAGTATTTTTAGCACAGCACTGCGTAATTGAGCAGGCCAGTCAGTGAGGTTACTTTTGACGTTAACAATTGCCATGCATTGCACGCTATACTTAGCGGTGATGGATGTCGCTACACAATGCATAGCATTTGATTTGTGGTTCTTGTTAAACAGTTTCTGTCTTCAGGTATGGCCTTGATCCCAGCTTTTTTTTTGCAAGCAAATACTCCAAAAGTCAGTTTCATTCTGTAGCAAACAGTCCATTTTTCCCCATCATTAAAAAAGTAAAACACAGCTATAATTTGGTTGCTTGCGGTGCCATTCCTGGGTTCTGTAATCACCAAAAATGCTGAAGCTTCAAGGGGCACCGCCCCTGGACCCCATATACTCGGCCTCATCATTTGGCATCATCAAATGGTAACTTTGGCCCCTTTTTATCATTAAAATTAATTTATCCATTGTTACCTATTACATTGAAGGTAATCATTATTTTACTTTAGGGTGACATACAACCACGAAGTCTGAGACAATCGTGGCAAAGTTGTACATTTTATAAACTCTTGTAGCCAGTGTAGGTCACCATCTGATAGATCTATTGTGTTCTTTTGTTTTCGAAAACGGTGACACTAATCTTACAGTGAATCAGGGTGCAGACACTTGCATTTTTTGAAAATCCTGCAAAATGTAGAGTCGATCCGATCGTCAAGTTTGAGTTTTACTTTCACACTGTAATGTTAGGAGCTTGGGCTAGTGAATTTTTAAGTCAGGCTAGTGAAATCGCCCCAGTCTAGTTGGTCAAGTCGCCTCAGAATGCTATTAACACATATGTTGAGCAGTATAACATTTAGAACTTAATTTGAACTGGTTCCAATTTCATAAAAATATATATATATATTTTTTTTTTTTGATGAGCGCTCTTCAAGATGGTTTTTAATGTGACAAATGGAGGGCTAGTTGAATTTGAGAAGGGCCACTAAGCTATCTCTTCAACTGGCCCTGCTGGCCACCATGGTTTTCATGTCAATTTTCAACCCTGTAACTGGGAATTATCTTTCATAATGTCTCAGTGATCATTATTATACATTGGTTTAACTGTTAATTTTATTGGGTAGTTTTGTCCAGTGAAAGCTCTCGTTCTAAAACTGATGTTAATGACATTGGCCTTTGTCATTGTAAACATAAATTGCTATTTAAAAATAAATTGTTAAAAAATAAAAATCGTCCAAAAATATATATTATATTAAATAGTAACTACCGTATTTTTAAAGGCTGATAAACACACTAACTTTGCTATGTGTGGTATTTCATCATAGTATTTTTAAAAAACGGGAGCTAAAGCATTTTAGAGAAAATCAAAAACATTTGGCTGGGATAATAAATAGAATATTAAACTTGTTATCATTTATTATCAAATTTATGTCCCTCGTGAAATAAGTTTTCGTTTGTCACTCGCTACAAAGGAAAATTATTTCATATAAATTTGATAATAAATGGCAACTCATTTAATATCCTCTATATTATAGACACAATATATAGGTAACACACTGTTGATTAAAGAAACTCATTAACACAATATATGTACCAAGTGACAATTGTATGTACCAAGTGACATTCACAATGACAGCATATTCTAGTGTTTGGTATTCCAATCTTGAACCACTAATCAGAATGGAAAACAACTCAAATGGTTATTTGAGATCGCAGTTTGAAAAAATTAAAATCTTACTGATCATCTTCTGACTCTGATCCTGATGATGACCGGCGACTAACGTCGGAGTCCGAATCATCTCTAGATTCTTTGTTCTCCTTCTCCTCCATTCTTTTGTCATCAGTATCACCATCATCATCATCATCATCATCATCATCATCACTGTAAATATCACTAGCCTTTAAAGTCTTTTTCTTCTGCTCCTGCTGCTTGACCATATCCTCTGAAAGTATATATCAAAAACATTGATTCAGAATAAATTCCGACAAATGACAAGTTGAGTAGGAACTTTTAAATTACTTTTTTTCATACATCATGAATGGAAAACAAAACAAAAACAGTGAGTCAGCCTCCAATGGGCTTTGAACAACTGTCTTCAGCTTGAGAGACTGATGTCCTACCACTGGACCACAGAGGCTCACGTGTGAAGCTAATGCAGTGTTACAATGTTGTGTTGATAAAATAACCTGCAGTATTCAGTAGATTAAACCACTGACTACACCCAGTGTCATACTTACAGTAAAATGTTATACTGTACAGTCATGAATGCAATTTTATGATGACCGTCACTTTGTTCTAACCAATAATGGACAGATTAGAGATTTTTCAAGACATCTGATATCCCAGGCCAATAAAGGAATATTTCTTAATATCTATCACTGATGAGGAGTATCAGTGCTTATAGAATTTTTTTTAAATCCACTAGCCATGGGATCAGTGATTTTCAAAATTCACTAGCCCGACTTAGAAATTCACTAG
>JAULBS010159468.1:0-11679 GCA_032355785.1 Symmetromphalus regularis | reverse complement strand
ATATAAAAGATCCCTTGCTGCTTATCGGAAGGAGTAGCCTATGTGGCGGTAGCGGGTTTCCTCTAAAGACATATGTCCAAATGACCTTATGTATGACATCCAATAACTGATGATCAGATAAAAATCAACGTGTTCTAGGCGTCGTTAAATAGAACAAACTTTTCTTTAAAATAGCACCCCTTCCCACTAAATGCCATAGATCAATACTCATTCATCTGTTTCTATTTTTGTTTAATTTATAATACTGACAATATATCTAAAAACCTGGTGTATAACGTAAGTCTTTTTTTTATCTTTTTTAAATGCTCCCTACCACATTACAAATAGTTATTATGTTGTTTAAAAATAGTACACCATCCCACTAAATGTTATAGATCAATACTCGTTTAGTTGTTTCTATTTTTGTAATATTTATAACTCTGACAGTAGATCTAAAAACCCACCCCATAACCTAACAAATGTTATATTCTTTAAAAATAGGACACCATCCCATTAATGCAGTAAATCAATACTTTTTAAAAATACTTTCCCCCCTCCCCCATCATCACTACCATCACCTTACAAATAGTTATGATATTCTTTAAAAATAAAACCACATTCAACTAAATGTCATAGATCAATACTCTCTCAGATGTTTCTATTTTTGTTTTAATTTATAACACTGACGAAACAAGCCTGGAAATAATTATTTTAATTCAGCTGGTTAAAATGTCCATCATCTGTCAGATTGTGCTGGACAATAATAATTTTTTTTTCCTGACATACAATTTAATATGAACAATTAAAACAAAATACACAATTTATAACTGTAGTTTTTATGGTATATGCTCTTTATTATTTATTTTCTTCACAATTCATTCAACAGACACAAGCAGAAATTTTATTTTTATCAAAAAAATTAAAGCATGAATGTCGGACAAAATGACCTACAGTTAATTTTGTGACTGTGTCAAATCTTCCAAACTGACAAATTTGTACTGGTCAATGTCCATGACCAGCCACTTATTTCCAGGCTTGCAAAAGATCTATAAACCAGCATGTATAATAAAATCCTTTTTTAAAAAATACCCCCCACACCACCACCCTTCCGTACTTTTATTGTTTAAAAATAGGACACCATCCCATTAAATCCAGTAGATCAATAGTCGTTGAGATGTTTCTATTTTTAATTTATAACACTGACAATGAGCTAATCAATGAGGTCATAGCAACGATCGTAAAGAAACGGGAGCATGCCACTATTGATTAAAACTTAAAACGCACACACATTTACCTGTATTACCTGAACCTCACCTGGTATTACCTGAATGAAGCTTTACCTGCCTCAATCAATAAGTGCTAATCAGAACTGAAAACAAAGCATGTTCGGTTCGGCTCGGCTACCCGTGGTTTAATCTTAATCTCGATCCCGATCAGCTGTTTCTTGCGTACCTAGTGACCCTTTCCCATGCTGCACTGCTTTGTTATTAGCTAAACTCAGTCCTGAATGGAGGATTTGTAGAAATAAATGAATGTCACAACATAATGACATAATCGTTCGAATGGATGTCATATGAGCGTCGATTGCAGAGGGACCCGACTTGCTTTAATGTGGTAATTATTGGTTTGAAATTACTCTGTTTCAAAATGACAGCGTAGGTTTCAGAAATCGTCAATGACTTTCAGTGGAAATAGACGATCATGTTGAAACCTGCACGGTGCATAGCCTGTATGTTCTGTGTGGTTTTCTAAGAAAGGAAACATGTAGGCCATGGAATATAAATGAGATCCAGGTAGGCAACGTGTCTGGAACTGGTAACCAAGGAGTGAAAAATGTATTATTGAATGACAAGCCAATATTTATAATTTGTTTATATCTTGTATGTTGCACTACTTTCATTTTAACTAACTTATTTATAATTTGTTAGTATCTTGTTGTCTGTTGCACTACTTTCATTTTAGGCTAGGTACATTCTAAATTTTGTTAGTATACAGTTGTACATTTGAATAACTAACTTATTTGTAATTTGTTAGTATCTTGTTGTCTGTTGCACTACTTTCATTTTAGGTTAGGTACATTCTAAATTTTGTTAGTATACAGTTGTACATTTGAATAACTAACTTATTTGTAATTTGTTTCTATCTTGTTATCTGAGTGGGATGTAGCTCAAACGGTAGCGTTTCTGCCTCTGAAGCAATTGGTCATCGGACCAATCCTTTACAATGGACCCAAGTGCAATTTGGGCTATTTTCTGGTTAATCAAAGGCCGTGGTATGTGCTGTCCTGTGTGTGGGACCTGCTTATCGGAAAGAATAGCCTATGTACTTGCAGCCTCTAAATAAATATGCCAGAATGACCATATGATTGACGTCCAATAGCCGATGATGAGATAAAAATCAGTGTGCTCTAGAGGCGTCGTTAAATAAAACAAACTTTACTGGTTGGTTTGGTCAAGTTGCATGGCTTTAATGACTTCCTGAATAGAATGTGTCATGTTGAACGATGAGCTAGCATTACAGAAATCCAGGCAGTTAGCCGACGATGCTGACATCAGTAATGCCGCAACGCCGTTTTGTCAGTTGGATCAATTGTGACGATCACAGCTTTTGTGCTCACGCTTTATTAATCAGTTTGCACTACGCAAGACAAAACTTAATGTTTCATCTCATAATAAAGAAAAATCCATCATCGTATTTACCATGCTTTTGACGAAAATGCCAAAAATACTCAATAATTACACATTATTAGATATTCCAGGAAATATTACCTTTTGCCTGCCTTACAAACCAGGATCCGGTTTTGGAATAATATCCGGTTGTCTGGACGTCTGGTCGTCAATATTTTTGGTATTAACCTCAGCACTTAATTTCTTTGTTGGTCGCTGTTGGCTGGACATTTATATGAGAGCTGCTTATACGACGTCATAGTTTATTTACGCTCGACTGGCATAATATTAACGTAATGTGTCACACTTTGATAGGTTTGCTGTAACTTAATTGGAATAGATTATGTGTTCTGAATTTATTATCTCTGTGGGCAGCAGGATGTAGCTCAAATGGTAGGGTGTCTGCCTGTGAACCAATCCGCTGTCGGATCAATTCTTCTCAGTGGACCCATTTGCAATATGGGCTATTTTCTGTTTCAACCAGTGGTCCAGAGCTGGTTCATCAAAGACTGTGGTATGTGCTGTCTTGCCTCTGTGGGACGGTGCATATAAAAGACCCCTTGCTGCTTACTTGAAAGTGTAGCCTGTGTGGTGGCAGCAGGTTTCCTCTAAATAAATATGTCTGAATGACTATATGATTGAAGTCCAATAGTCGATGATAAAATAAAAATCAATATGCTCTAGAGGCATTATTAAATAAAACAAATTTTACTCTTTTTTTTATCATCTCTGTTGCACGCTTCAGTGGTTCATTTAGTTACATTTGTTTTATTGCTTGCTTCAAAACCTAGGGCAGGAGGAGCAAATTTAAAAAAAAAAATTATTGTTTCTATTTTTTAAATAATGGTCAGAATTAATGAAGGATAATAATTAAATTAGCCAATCACTGTACACAATGGTGGTTTATTTTAGATCTGTTGAGACATTTTATTTATTTCTACTTCAGATGTTTAAAAAAAATAAGTGGATATTGTGTTTCATTTGTTCAATATTTGTGACATATGATTGACAGAAGAAACCTGCTATTGACACATAGGCTACACTATGAAATTTATAAGCAAGGTTTAGATTTTAAAAAAAAAATTGTTTTATTTAACGATGCCTCTAGAGAACATTGATTTTTATCTTATCATCGGCTATTGGATGGCAATCATATGCTCATTCTGATATATTTATTGAGAGGAAACCCACTTCCGCCACATAGGCTACTCTTTCCGATAAGCAGCAAAGGGACTTTTATTTGCATGGTCCCACAGACAGGACAGTACATACCATGACCTTCGAGCCTAATGCATCCAATGAAGGATTGATCAGGTTGGTCCATCTCTGAGCAGGGTTCTGCTTCTGAAAAAACCTCAGCTCATTTCTGATGAGGTTGTCAGAGGGTTACAGAAACCTGCAGATTATCCCTGGGTTAAACCATGGATTATTTGTGTTGTGCGTTTCACATGCGAGGGTTACAGTAACCCGAGGTTAACACCATGCTACAATTACACTGCTTGATATAAAGTCAACCATGTGAATAGCCGCCAACAGGCCCCAGTGGTGTCGTGGTTAAGTTATTGAACTTGCGGCTGGTAGTTAATGGGATCAAATCTCAATCAAGGCATGGGATTTTTAATCTTAATACCCATTGTAAGTTCTCCGCAAGGTTCAGTGGGTAGGTGTATACCAAAAGTGGTCCATCAAAGGCCATGGTATGTGCTACTCTGTCTGTGGAACAGTAGATATAAAAGGTCCCTTGCTGCTTATCAATAAGAGTAGCCTATGTGGTGACAGCGGGTTTCCTTTTAAAATATGTGAGAATGATCATATGATTAATACATGAATAGCCAGTAGCCGATGATAAGATAAAAATCAATGTGCTCTAGAGGCATAGTTAAATAAAACAAACTTTCCTTTTTTCACATCCATTAGCTTAGTATTCATAAATCAGTGTTCTCTAGTACCATTTTTTATTATGTTCATTTTGAGTTTTTACTATATTTAGTATATGTTTACTATATAATACTGTGATTTACTGTATCATATTTTTATTTTTAGTCATAGTTTGACCCACCAATTTATTTATTTTTGTGGTGGGGGGGGGGGTCTTTAAACAATTATTCATTCATTTCATTTAGTGTTGTCTAGAGGAGTTGTTAAAAAACAAACATTTCTTTGCAATGATATACATGTATGTATTTGTATTTACCGTTTGCTTTCAGATGGCACAGTTTCGTCAGTTGTATGCGAAGGTGATCAATGACAAACATGATGACGTGATGGCAAAATTTGGATCAATTCTGGCACAAGGAATTATTGATGCATGTAAGTATATACTCTCACATTAACATGTTAATACTGAGCAAGAAATCACCCATTTACTCTGATTGTTAAAACAATAATGGTTCTAATTCACCACAGAATGACCATCAACAGCCAAGGAGAGTGGGATGTGTTGTCTTGAACATGTCAAACATATGTACACCTGATTAGCCGATAACAATGTGTTACCTTGAATGTGTCAAACATACGTACACATGATTCAGTGATACCAGTGTGTTGCCTTGAACATGTCAAACATACGTACATGTGATTTGCCGATATCAATGTGTTGCCTTGAACATGTCAAACATACGTACACATGATTCACAGATACCATTGTGTTGTCTTGAACATGTCAAACATACGTACATGTGATTTGCCGATACCAATGTGTTGCCTTGAACATGTCAAACATACATACACATGATTCACAGATACCATTGTGTTGTCTTGAACGTGTCAAACATACGTACATGTGATTCGACGATACTAGTGTGTTGCCTTGAACATGTCAAACATACGTACAGAAGTCTTTTGCTGATACAAGTGTGTTGTCTTGAACGTGTCAAACATACATACACGTGATTCGTTATTCTCTGATACCAGTGTGTTGTTTTGAACATGTCAAACATATGTACATGTGATTTGTTGATACAAGTGTGTTGTCTTTAACGTTAGAAAATCAGGTATGAGAATTGTATACAATCTGCATAAATATGCACCAGTAAAATTCACGGTACACCTCAAGGTATATCCCCATATGCCCCACGGCTTCAAGTAAAAGACAAAATTGTGTCAATGTAGGTACAAATGGAAACAGTTTTTCTCAATTTCTGTGCACTTTGCCAACAAATCGGCATCCAAAATACCCAAATTCAATTTCGCGCAGGAGACTTCACCCTCCTAGACCCCATATTGGGACATTGCCCTGCACCTTATCTGGGCTTAGGCTTCCCTTGGATTTTGGATTTCAGGCTGAATATTCTCCAACCATTTTTTCTAAGTCCCATGCCTGAAAAATACTTTGATGTGATTTGCTAATCGAATACAGAAGACGTATTTGTCTGCCACAATTTGTCTTGATCACCTCAGTTTATCACAGAGAAGTGTTCTTTGTTGTGTACCTTTCCAGTCTGACATTCCCCTGCTTTACAATAAAACATCAACCTAACCAACTTCCAGTAAGGTTACCAATCATAGCGGGCGTATTGGATGCCAGCTCACTCACTGGTGACATTAATTTCTGATGAAACAACCAGATGAGGTCTGTGGTTAAGAAGGGATTCTGCTTCTAAAGCCACATCTTTTTTTAACTGTATTTTATGTAATAATAAGACAGTATTCTGGCTTCCGATTTCGTAAAATTCATTTTCAAGTAGATCAGACGTCACATTTTAAATTTTTGCGATCAAAAAAAGACAAAAGTTTTTTTTAGTTTCCGAGGTCTTTGAAAATGGGATCATTGTTTGGCTATCAATCAGTTTTTAGACAACCCAGTTCTCATTTAATTTTAATTCTGCTGTTAAAATCTTTTTAAAGTTTGATTTGTGTGCTCAAAAAAAGACGTACACTTTTAGTTTCCAAGGTCTTTGAAAATGGGATCATTGTCTGGATATCGATCAGTTTTTAGACAACCCAGTTCTCATTTAATTGTGCTGTTAAAATCATTTTAAAGTTTTCATTGGAGCCTGGGCAGTATTTGGTGTATACCATTCAGTATCATGTCAATACCGATTTACCATACCGAGCAAATCTCAAAATACAGAACATTTCCGTATTGAAAAATAAGTGTTCCAGCCATTAAGTAAAACACTAAAAATACATCTGACGACACTACATTACCCACAAAATGGCTGACAAAAAGAAGGCGTGTTGACACAATATTTCAAAATGGGTTGAATATAAACACGGAAAAGGCTCTAACTTGGGCGTTAGTTTGGATTTTGGTATACATAAAATACTGCTTGATATGGGTATAGTTATCAGTACTATGTCAATACTGAATTCCACACTGATAATGAGGTAAATCGCCTCCATAATATCTATACCAAATTTGAAATTTCAATACCGCCCAGCTCTAGTTTTCATAAATAAAAAGGGTCACATGAACATTTTTGGATGGCCCATTAATAGGTTTGCAGTTGTTATTTTTTAAATTCTTGTTGGCCTCTTTTCACCTACATGTATACTGTGTTTACGCTGCTTGGAACATGGATATTTGTTGATTATTATAGCTTGCTTGAACCAAAGCGAAAAAGGACTAGAATTTTGGAAATAGCAAAAAAGTCCTATATACCATTTTTTTTCATTACTTTGTTAAATAATAATTTAAAATATTACCCATTGAAAAATGTAGTACAACACAAAAATATTTCACAACGAAAATGAAAATGGCAGACGAGTTCATTACAAAGTGAGGTAACTACCCATTTTAACATTTGGAATATCTCGGTCATTTCAGCTTTTAATAAAAATACATTATACAAATAATTACCTAACACCCCCATTTTTATATGGATTTGTCTGACGTCTGCAGAAAATGAAATATGGCGGTCAAAGTAACGTCGGTTCAAAATACAAAAAGAATACTTTCGACTGCCTTTCAAACAAAACAAAATCAATGGACAAAAATTGGACCTTTTTTTTTTTTCAAAAAATATCAACATTAATGTGGTAAGTTATTTATTTTGGTTTTTATTCATCAATATCCATTTTCGAAGTAGTATAAACAGATTATAGAAACCTGCCTGATGACCAGTAAGAGACTTGTGATATTTTCTTGAGAAGTGATCCTATACAGTATAGCCGTTCTTGAAAGGTTTATGTTGGATGACTTTTTGAAGAAAAGAGAATGGCCGTCTAGAACTGCAGATGAGATATTAAATGTGATTTACGACAGCTGAATAAGACGATTACTTCCACAAACTTAATTACAGGTGTACTTTGAAGCCACAGTCACCAGTCCTGGTGGCACAGTGGTTAAATTATCAGACTCGTAGCTGGTAGGTACTGGGATTGATATTACAGGACAGCATGTACCATAGCTGTAAGTACACAAGTTAAGGCCCAGAAACTTGGAATAATTCAATGTGTTCAATGCCTTACAATCACGACAGGACACCCAAACATGAGGAAGGTGGTAGGATTGTGAGAACTATTGTTTTCAATTACTTGCAGGTGGTAAAATTGCACAGTGTCTCTAGAGTTACACACGAACATGGGGGCAGTGGTAGGATTGTCAGTACTATATTGTTTTCAATTACTTGCAGGTGGTAGGAATGGCACGGTGTCTCTACAGTCACGATCAGGACACTAACATGGAGGCAGTGGAAGGATTGTCAGTACTATATTGTTTTCAATTACTTGCAGGTGGTAGGAATGGAACAGTGTCTCTACAGTCACGGACAGGACACTCGAACATGGGGGCGCTGGTAGAATTGTCAGAACTATATTGTTTTCAATTACTTGCAGGTGGTAGGAATGGCACAGTGTCTCTACAGTCACGGACAGGACACACTAACATGGGGGCAGTGGTAGGATTGCTGGTGTTTTGTCAGTACTGGTTCTGGTACCCACTCACACACTTCCTGTCCCTCGCATTCTCTCCCAACTGTCTGGTTGGGCTTAATCATGACCTAAAGGTAAGTCATGTTATTTGTAAATGATTATGGTGGTGGTACTCACACACTTCCAGTAGGCAGACTGAAGTGCATTTCAGCATTCCAACACAAATCCGATACGTGTCCACTACAGTAGGAAACATATGTGCGTGGACAGTTTTCACATTCTAAATTCACTGGCATGCAGGTCTTTTTCTATCAATTTTTCACTTCCTGTAGAAATCGAAGGCATTTTCTGCGAGGTGAATACCATGTGTATACGGAAACACAGTATGAATTGTTACCTTGAGCAATTCGAAAAAGCTGACCACAGTACAACTCGGGCTTCCTGATAAGATTCGGACACTGTTGAACACCTTAATGTGATATCCATTTGACCTATTTTTTTGCGGACCGGACATGTATCGAATTTGTGTCGTATCGAATTTGTGTCGGATTCATGTGCCAATAAATCGCACATTAATGTGTCAGTTATATACTGATTTGCAAAATAAAGTATACACTTTGTAGAAGTGCAGTTGATCATGTCACATTTGGACTAAAACAAAAAAGAAATTAATTCTGTATGACTTTGTTTCAGCCTAACTCATTGCATTAATAAAGTATGGCTTTGTTTAACTTTAAGCCTAAATCATGACATTAATAGTTTGTATGGTTTTGTTTAAAACTAAATTATGATATTAATAAAGTCTTTATGGCTTTGTTTCAGCCTAAATCATAATGTTAATACTGTTTGTGTGACTTTGTTTCAGCCTAAAGTATAATGTTAATACTGTCTGTATTGCTTCGTTTCAACTTAAATAATAAATGGGCTAAATAAAAGAATTAACCTGGGGGTTTTATGGAGAGAATACCGGTAGTTTAGGCTGATTGTATATATATTTAGGATAGTTATATACATTTTGATAGATATAGAATTGCATTTATTATGTATTGATACAGACATTGTTAGATATGTCTATCACATTAGTGTTATTATATTATATTATGTTATTATATTATACATATATTTTGTTCAAGCTGAGTGGTAAGTTTTTCTCAGCAGTGTCTCACGAAATTTCATATCTAGCCTCGTGGAATTAACTAAGTTTTGGTATATGATATAGGATAGGTACTATTATTTGACACATTTCTGTGATATATCAGTATACCAATGTGTCAAATAATAGTACCTACATGTATCCTATATCATATACCAAAACATTTAGCGAATAAAATATACCGCGAACATGCTGATAGTGCCGTTAATTCAATTACGCACAAACTTATTTTTGATTTGGCTGTTAAAACCATACCGTATATTTAGCACAAAGTTACTGGTTAGGTCAAGTGATAAGTGACATTTCTTAATAACGTTGATTTTAGTTTTGTTTGTTTTTACAAAGATTATGTGTGATTATTCAACAATAATTGTGAATTATATTCTTAGTTAATCTGAAGGGAAGATCGTTATTTGTCTTTGCATCATGCGCATGTGTTCAATTATTAGTGGATGACGTTAGTATAGATATATATGTGAAATGGATATTACATTATTTGTATATAAAAACATTTATTTTCCTACAGTTGGATAATGAATTTCGGAAATAAGCTAGCAAAATTCCGATATAGTACATCATTAATTTTCATTAGAGCATAATAATTTTTTATATTTCTTTTTTAAGGTATGATTATTATTAGTAGTAGTATATGACGTCATGATATACATGTATCAGTATGTGCATATAATTGTTAGTGTGTGATCCTTCTCAGTGGACCCATTTGCAGTTTAGGCTATTTTCCATTCCAACCAGTGGTCAACAACTGATTCATCAAAGGACATGGTATGTGCTTTCCTGTCTGTGGGACAGTGTATATAAAATACCCCTTGCTGCTTATTGGAAAGATTAGCCTATGTAGCAGCAGTGGATTTCCTCTAAAGAAATAAGTCAGAATGACCATATGTTTTACGTTCAATAGCCGATGATAAGATAAAAATCAATGTGCTCTAGAGGCATCATCAATAAAACAAACTTTACTTTAGATTTTCGTGGTGTTAAATGTTGGAATATCAGATAGCTGAGTGTCTTTACAAAGACCGTTTGTTCACCTGTGTTTCAGATGCCAAAGATTGAATTCAAATCGAATGCCAAGCCATCAACATTTGCGTATCCACCACCGCTAGAGGAGAAACGCGACAAAGCCAAGGAGAAGGTTGAGACAGCGGTTCTGAGTATCACAGCTAAACAGAAAAAGAAAGATGCGGATAAGAAGAAAGATGACGACAAGATGGATGTGGTAATTAACCCTTGCACTTTCATTAACCCTTACAACTTTAGGATGCATGTGATAACTTAGCTACATTAGTTATATTAATGATCCTTTCTCCTTAATTTATCCTTCCACTTTCATTAACCCTTCTAACTTTAAGATGCATGAGATAACTTTGTTATATTATTTATATAATACTTACTCCTTAATTATACTTCGCATCACGTCAGATTGACACCATAATTTTTAACAATAACTTTTCTTCTAGGGATTATAAAACAAATAGGAAAACAGTTTTGGAAATTAAACAAAAGTCAAATTTTTATACAAAATTTCAAGAAGATAAAATGAATATAAAAAAAACTATTAGACTGTTTTTTTGCACTTTTCAGTTACGATTTTTGTTACCGTTGCAACCATATATAATCCAAAACGTTATGAAGTGAAATACTTTGTGTGTCATGTACACATTGCAAAAGATTTGAAAGGCAGTTGTTTGTCATTTTGGCACTTATTTTTCAACTGAAAAACATTAGTGTTTTGATGTTCTACTTCCGGTGACGAGAAGTATAATCCTTCGAGTTTTATTAACCCTTTCACCTGTAATTTACCTATATCAAACTTGCGTTAATTATTCCATTTTTATTTTTTGAATTTAATATATATATACATGTATATAAAATTAAAAATAAAATAAAAAACATTACCTAATAATTAACATTCAATATTGTTTGTACAAGATATTAAATAAGCATATAATATGTAAGTATATAGTAACCATACATATGTAAGCATTGAATTGCCTCATCGTTTTCCATTCTTACCAGTAGTCCACAACTGGTTCATTAAAGGCTGTG
>JAULBS010159457.1:0-11679 GCA_032355785.1 Symmetromphalus regularis | reverse complement strand
CGCCTGCCCCTTGGTTTACTAAATCAAATTGGCCAGTCTGAACAACTCATATTTTGTCTGGTTTAAGTAAATATTTTAATTTTGTGAAGTTCTATGATATACTATTTTATCTGATCCATAAATCCGGTAGAATGTCAGACGCTCAAGCTGGTTACAGTGGTTCAAAACCTGTTGGGGGCTGGCTTACATTCGATTACGTGTCAAAATAACCAAATGTTTAAGACTGACATCCAGTAGCCGATGATTAATAAATCAATGTACTTTAGTGGTGTCGTTAAACAAAACAAAACAAAAAAAAACCAAACTCATACACAAATCTTTCTAAACTTTTGCTTTGTTAAACTGATTTATAACAGTCGATTAAATGTCTAATACAGCATTGTCTAAACCAGAATCTATTTTTAGTCTTAGTTTCGATCATTGATATACATGAAGGTCACTAGCATATGGTTGTTGGAGTACTAATAACTTTCACAAAAATAACATGCCTTATATTAGTGTGAGCCTGTCTGTATATCGATTCCAAATTTATGCCATGAATCCCTATATTTGACAGCTGTCTAATAGTGTTCTTTGGAACCGGATATTGGCAGAATGTGATTGTCAGGTGGTAAATTGAGAAATCATCATCGCAGTGCCTGCCCAGCACCATATATGAATGCTGGAGACAGTTGCACGATATTTCATTTATTTCTGTCAGTTTAGTGATAAATTATTGCATGATGACAGAAAATAAACAGCTATTGGCTCTTTCCAGCTTCCTTTTCAAAACCACCATAAATACATTCTCTAAAAGAGTCATCCAATCAGATATGTTTTTAAGACTTGTCAGGCAAGTTGAGGTTTTCATTTTAGTTATTTTCAGACAAAATTAAAAAAAAATTGTTTTATCGTAAATCAAATTTACAATCTTTAACAGTGATTGTGACTAATAAAAGTTGCCTGTCTTTTATATATATATATATATTTATAGAGAAATTAATTGGTAAACAATCAAAATTTGAAATGATATATTGAAATATTGGAATTATGTATTAGATAAAAGAAATTTTGGTCATAGTGGAGTTATCATTATTAGATACATACTGAACTTTGTGTTGTTTTAATATATTTTCATGTTCATATTCAATTAAAGTTCAAGTATCTTATGCTAGGCATGAAATACTATGGCTCCCTGTATAGAATAAATTTTAATGTGTTAAAGGGTCAGTCTTGTAGCAGCATAAGGTGGCAGTTCTCCCAGTATATTTCTGCGGTAGCCTAAGGTGGCAGTTCTCCCAATATATTTCTGTGGTAGCACAATGTGGCAGTTCGCCCAGTATATTTCTGAGTTAGTATAAGTAACAGTTCTCCCAATACATTTCTGTGGTAGCACAAAGTGGCAGTTCTCCAGTATATTTCAGTGGAAGCATAAGATGACAGTTCTCCCAGTATATTTCAGTGGAAGCATAAGGTGGCAGTTCTCCCAGTATATTTATGTGGTAGCACAATGTGGCAGTTCTCCCAGTATATTTCTGAGTTAGTATAAGTAACAGTTTTCCCAATATATTTCTGTGGTAGCATAAGGTGGCAGGTATCCCAATATATTTCTGTGGTAGCATGAGGTGGCAGTTTTTCCAATATATTTCTGAGTTAGTATAAGTGACAGTTCTCCCAATATATTTCTGTGGTAGCATAAGGTGGCAATACTTTTAATGTATTTCTGTGGTAGCACAAAGTGGCAGTTCTCCCAATATAGTTCTGTGGTAGAACAAGGTGGCAGTTCTCCCAGTAAATTTCTGTTGAAAGTTAGAAGAGTCTAATAAATTACTATCAGTTAAAGCAATAAACTTTCAGAAAATTATTTGGAAATTATTTTTAAATGAATCTGACAGGAATTGGTTGCAGTCATCCTAATAAAGTAATATTTATGTTGAAATATAGAGTATACATCAGTGAAATTCAAGTAACAAATTACTATCACTTAAAACAATCTACTAAAATACTTAAAATGACCTTGGGGGACTTATTCATCCTGGGGTAGAATATTCATATGGTTACACACTATTATAATTTGAGTGCGCAATATTATTTTTATTGTGGAGTTAATTAGACCATTACATTTGTAGGTTTTTATTAATTTGCAGTTGTTTATCACTAATATGTATAAAAATAACCAAATATGATACTTGTAACAATGATTGTGCACCTTTAATATGACAGAGGAAACCGACTGCTGCCAGATATATTGTTCTTGTAGGTTATACTTTATTACTGATCAGAAATTTAATTAACTTTTCGTCTTTTTGACTGGTTTAGATTTTTAAAAATTCAATATGTTTTTAGTTGGCATTTATAGTAGATCATGTACATATGAGGAAAAGGGAAACAAACTTAAAGCATGAAGACAACACAAATAAAAATCTAGAAAAATCTAAATCATTGTATTTTGAAAACTTTCATTTTGTAATGGATAACAGTTAATGATATGTTATAAACAGTGTACTCTGTATTTGTACAGAATTCAACAGATTCAGTTGCTGGGCCGTGATATGAGAGGTGCCGAACATGACAAACTGTGGAACCAACTAGAGGCAGAAATCCATCTACATCGTCACAAAACTGTTATAAGAGCATGTCGAGGTCGCAGCAACCACAAAAAACGCCTTCCGATTCCCCCTGAACATGTAAGTGTGGTATTGATGAAAAAATGAAGTTTTTATTGTGATTATCAGCCCCATTTACTGGAATCAACAAAACCTCACATACTTGTCCCAATAAGAAATAAAAATGGCCCTAATTTACGCTATCCTTCGGTACTTTAAGAGACTATAACTATAAAGATATTCATAGTATAAAGTTAAAATTTTGCATAGGTTTATTAAATATAGTTAATGTACAGAAAAATAAGCTGATTCTGAGAGAGTCAGGTGGGAACTTTTCCTTGAACTGATTAATTTTATATGGAGTGACCTATAAGTATTATTGGAGGTATTGTACATATTGTAGGATTTCCAGGCATTAAAGAAGAAGCATGGTTTGGGAGATATCCGCATTGTCAAGCTAACAAAAGGAAATGACGAAGGTCTTGGTATGTCAATAACAGTAAGTAGCTTTATTTATTTTTTTTCATTATTATTATTAACAACACAAGAGCACATGGATTTATTAATCATCATGTCTGTGGGAAAGTGCATATAAAAGACCCTTTGGTGCTTACTGGAAAGAGTAGCCTAAGTGGTGGCAGTGGGTTTTCTCTAAAGAAATATGTTAGAATGACCATATGTTTGATGTCCAACACCCGATGATAAGATAAAAATCAATGTGCTCTAGAGGTGCCATTAAATAAAACAAACTTTCCGTTTTACTTTAGTCATATGGAGATTCTGAGAAACATTCATGTTGTCTGTGTGTATTTCAGGGTGGGAAGGAGCATGGGGTTCCTATCTTGATCTCAGAGATTCACGGAGGCCAGCCGGCCGAGAGATGCCAGAGTTTGTTTGTTGGAGATGCTATACTCTCAGTGAATAACATTGATCTCAGACAGGCCAAACACTCAGAAGCTGTTCAAACACTGTCACAACAGGTATAGAAAGTAGTAGGATATTATTCTCATATTTAACACTCAGTACAATGTTTTATTGAGGCAGTGCTAATAAATGGTGCAGTGTTTTGTTTCTTTTGAGTGGATTAGCAGTCCCTTTTTATTACTTTTGTTATATACCTGTGTCGCAAGTGAAATTTAATGAGAGTTAAGCTTTGTTAGGATGGCAGTATTTATGGAGTAATATAATAATAATGTGTGTCTCTGTGTGTGTGTGTGTGTGTGTGTGTTGTTTTTGAAAATTATTTTTTTATATGAGCAAAAAGTCAATTTAGACTGAGTTACTTTATAAAAAAACTATCATTCAAAAGACTACATCATGCTAGTAATTATTTCTCAAACTTTGTACTCATGTTTTTTATTATATCACCTTCCCTGTGAACAGATTTCAATAAAATATTTTAGGTATGTTTTTCTTGGAACCTATCAACATTATTTTAATATTTAATTTCATATATTACTATTAGCTTCTTGTAATTTCTTCGCTGAAATAATATTTTTAAAGAAAATTTCTTTTGTCCAGCAAGGTGAGATAACCATGGAAGTGATGTTTGTAGCCCCAGATGAAGACAGCGATGATGAAAACAAAGAATATGAAGATGAACATGGATTTAGGTTAGATAAGAATGTGTTTATGATTTTATGTTGATCGAAGTTTTTAAAAAATTTTTTTTTTAAATACCAACAAATATATATTTACATACATAAATATATTAAAACATCTTCAGGCCTGGATATGTGATTGCATAGTGTTGTTCATTGCTTCTAAATAAAAGAGTTAAGTCTTTAAAACAAATGATCTGCCTGTGAACTGGAAGGACTAGCCTATGTGGCGGCAGCGGGTTTCCTCTAAAAAAGACATATGTCAGAATGACCATATGTATGACATCCAATAGCCTATGATCAGATAAAAATCAATGTGCTCTAGAGGTGTATTTAAATAAAACAAACTTTACTTTAAAAGAAAATGTTAAAATCATTTTACAATATACTTTACTTAACATAATTTATTTTGATGAAAACAGTCTAGAGGGTAGATATATCATTTAAGCATAGTGTTATGCATTTTCCATAAATGTATAAATATGGATACAAATGGATATGCATAAATGGAAACTTCCTACTAAATATATTTTATGACTTGCTGTTACAGACCAAAGCAGACTTTCATTATTAAAAGCAAAAATGCACCTACATTATTAGAAGGTTATGTCCCTTTACATTTATGAATGAATTGTTTTTGAGGTCTTTATGAGAAGCAAAATAAAAAAAATTACAATAAATAATAATAAGTGTAATCCTATATAACAAAAATATAAAAAGAAGAATTTTTTTTTTCAAAACCAAAAGGAATGGTTGTTTAAATACACCCCAGCACACTGTTTATTAGCAGCTGTTATGTCCAGTCATATGTTTTTTTTGCAACTGATGGTCTTCAGAGGAAACCTGTTACTGCCGCCTATGCTACTCTGTCTAATATTTTTAACATGTGCTTTCCCACAGAGAGGTGGCACATACCACAACCTTTGATTTTACTGTTGACCACTGGTCAGTGCAAGTGGTGAATACCTACCCATTGAGCTTTGCATAGCACTCACTCTTTGTTGGAGCCGGTATCAAAATAAAAAATCCCATTCCTCAACTAAGATTTTATCCCATTACTTACCAGCAGCAAGTCCAACATCTTAACTATTCTTGCCCACTGGACAGAGTTATCCAGCTTTTGCACGTTGCTAGAAAAATCTGTCTGACCCTAGGGCTAGATAAATCTGTCCGACCCATGGGTCTAGACAAATCTGTCCAACCCGTGGGCTAGACAAATCTGTCCAACCCATGGGCTAGACAATTTCTACTATATAATAATGGAACTACTTATTAGGAGACATAGTCCTGGGATGTTTTTGGCTGTAAATATATTCAAACAATTGAAATAAATTTTTTAATTAAAAATGTAAAGTAATAATAACATATATTCATTCTAATTTGTAAAAGTGCAAATGAGGTCACTAAAATAAGGAAAAGTACAACGTAACGTCATGTTGGGGGAAACACATTTTTTGTTTTTAGTTTTAAAAGTTTTGCTTTTACAATTAAGTGGGCAAGAAAAAGAATGAATCACCATTTGTGAGGTAGAGACAAGGCAATTCCAACCCACGGGAGAAATTGTTTTTGTATGGGCCTTGGTAAACCTCGGCCCTCACAAGCACATTTTTTCTCTTGGGTTGGAATTGCCTTGTCTATACCTCACAACGGTGATAGATTCTATTAGAATACCACCAGGGCTGGGTATTACCATTATTATTGTTTTTTTATCTCAATAGAAAATACATATCTGGTTTATTAAAACATTATTATTTTTTTCAGATATAGAATATACGATGATGAAGTGTTCTGTGATGCTAACAGAGGGGGCCATCATCACGCTTCTGGTGCTCAAACTCTGGAAAATGGTCCTATTCCACACCCAGGCAGTAAATCTGCTGCACACTCAACCACTCAGTCTCAACAGTAAGCACATTTATAAAGAGTAGTAAGCACATTTATTTATAAACAACAGTAAGCATATATATAAACTAGTAAGCACATTTATAAACTAGTAAGCACAATTATAAACCTTTATAGCTATACTTGACAAATTGCCATTAAGCAATCAGTTTGTGCCGGTTATTAATAATATACACAATTAGAGATATATACAGCTTTGGTTTTATACTGAATGTTTTTATTATTTTATGTAGCCTAATTTTAGTAATAATACACATGCTGCATCAAGTCAATTTTATGTATAAAAAAGTTAAATTAAGACAAGAGTGTTGGACGAAATGACTGATGGAATTTATTTTGTGAGTCAGACTGTCAAAACTTCCAGAATGACAAATTTGTTCTGGACATTTTCTGTGACTAGCAGCTTATTTCATCTTGTAATAAAAAAAGTTATTAGCTCTACTTTTGTTCACTAATCCTAGATAATTTAAGATTCATATTATAGAAGTGTGCAGGTAATGATAATAATAAATCATTATGACAGTAGTGGTAAGAAAGAGAATAGGTATATATGTATTTGATGGTGATAGCATCAAACAGCATTTAGCCTAGTAGCTAACAGCCATACATGTTTTAGTATCCATGTGTTTCTAAGAACATAATGAAAACATTTAGCTTTGTACCTAACAGCCATACATGTTTTAGTATCCATGTGTTTCTAAGAACATAATGAAAACATTTAGCCTAGTAGCTAACAGCCATACATGTTTTAGTATCCATGTGTTTTTAAGAACATAATGAAAACATTTAGCTTTGGTATTAATAGAGAAAAGGGCAAAAACTGTTTCTCACCTATACACAAATTTTATGTTGAATATCTTTTGATTTCAAGATAAATGTGGGATAGCTTCAGAAAACTACATACACCCATTGTGCACCAAATGCAGCTCAGTTAGGGGCATTCAGTGAAACCAGTAACTGCAAAAGCCAGACTTAAATCCTTTTGGTTCTGAAGCAGCGATTTCTGATAGGTTCTCTTTGTTTTCTTTCCAGTGAAAATCAGACAAATTCAACCCACACACATCCTACTCGGTCACCATCGAATGGGAATTCACGAACCAGCAGTAGCGGTCGACAGATGGTGGGAGTGGGCCAGCTTCATCCCAACAGTGTACAGCACGACGACATGGATCCTAACCCAGTATTCAGTGGAAGTCATTAACTCTTGTTCTTCTTGTACAGTTGGGATGAGAGTTGCACAAGTTTTAACCCTTGTCTAGCCTTTCAATTTTATGTTATGCCCGATATTGGCTCACTCATGTATGCAGTAGCAGATTATAATGGGGGTAAATGCCCCTGGCCCAAAATTTTGAGTTAAAAAATTGAGAGTAAAACATTTGAATGTAACTTCTTTTAATAACGTTAAAACCGGACCAATATATTTATTTGCCCCAGGCATTGTTAAGACTAATCTGGCACTGTGTGTGTGATGCTAAAAAAGATAGTATTTTGTTTAACGACACCTCAAGAGCACATTGATTTATTAATTGTCAGCAATTGGGTATTGAACATTTGATAATTCTGACATATAGTCTTCAAAGGAAACCTGCTTTAGTTTACCATTAGCTGCAATAAATCTTTTATATGCACTTTCGAAGAAGCGAATTTTCAAAATTTTTTAAATTGACCTAAAATGATTTTTCATGTTAATAGGGCCGTAGGTTTTGATTCTGAAAATAACAACTTTATCTTTCACTCCTTTAATTAATTTTAGGCAACAAGGCAAATCAATAGGACATCAAATTTTTAAAACCATATTATGTCCCCCCAATAGCCGATGTTTGTTTTTGTGCTGGGGGGTCGTTAAACAATCATTCAAACCATATTATGTCATTTGGCAAAATTGCATATTCGCCCATTCATCTGAACGGCGACGAGATAGGAAAGTATTTACCACTTGCCTTTGATATAACAGTTTTGGGGCACTTGTTTGGATTGGAATAAACTCAATAAAAGAAGAATATGAATGGGGTTCAACCTTATGACCAAATCTTGGGGTGGCGTTGGGTGGGGGGGAGGGTACATTCTACCAACTGAAATTAGATCCTGCTCCTAGTAAAGGATCATCGCTGCTAATTGTAAAGAGTATGTTTTAACACCTAATAGCTGCTGGATACACAATGTGCTGGGGTGTCATCAAACAAACAGTTCATTCCCTTTGATGAAAATGTATTGTCAATGAAAGTATATTAAATATATATCAGGCCTGGAAATAATTATTTTAGTTCAACTGGTCAAAAATGTCCAGTATCAGTCAGTTTGTGCCGGATATTAAAGGAAATATTCCTGACATACAGTTTAATATGGACAATGTAAACAAAATACACAGTTTAGTTTTTATAGTTTATGCTTTTTATTATTTAATTCTTCATAATTTATTCAACAGACACAAGCTACAACAAGCTGACTTTATACAGAAATGTTATTTTTACTAAATGTTAAAACATGAGTGTCAGACAAAATGACCGACACAATTAACTTTGTGACTGTCAAATCTTCCAAAATGACAGATTTGTATTGGTCAATGTCCTTGACCAGCCACTTATTTCCAGGCTTGTACATATAGGTAGAGAATAAAAAGCACTGTTTATTAACTGCTGTAAACCATAAATAAATTGCGTGCATATTAATTTTGCGTCATTCACAACCAATCACAAGTCTTGAAATTTATAAGCACGCAATTTTTTTCAGCACTAACCAGTCAGAGAAAAAAAAGCACTGTCCGTTAACCACTGTCCATCAGATCAGTATATCATGTTTTAATACAAAGATTATTTAAGTACCATATATGCAAATATTTTCGTGGCTAAAAATATTTGCGGTCGAGCTTTTATTGTACATTTTCGTGAGGAAATATTTTCGCGACTGCATCCCCCAATAAGAAAAAGAATAAAAAGTGCAACATTGACGCAGTTATTGCTTCATTTATACACTTAGAGATTCTCAGCATACTATCCACGTGTTATACGTATTTTGGTAAGACATATTATCGACTGAACATGTGCATGACGCAAAGACAAATAATCTTTATTGATAGTACCCACAAGCTTCCGTTCAGATTAACCAACAATATGATTCACAATTATTGTTGAATAATCACATACAATCTTTGTAAAAACAAACAAAACTAAAAATCCATGTTAGTAAGAAATGTTGTTTATCATGTGATCTAGCCAGTAACTTTGTGCTAAATATATTATACAGTGTTCACAGCCAAACCGGAAATGTTTGCGTGTAATTTAATTCAGCATGTTCACGATTTTCGCGGTATATTTTATTCACAAATTTGTTTGCATATACGGTATATATTTTCAGCTTATAGTAACCCTGGACATCACCAGTTAAACTTCTGACTTCACATTATGTGTTCGTTTTGATCTTTAAAACATTAGCTTATAAACAAAGTGCCACAGTAGGCTGGATAAAGGTTAAAGATTGTATTGTGATTATTTTGTTGTTCTTCATGTACAGTTGGGATGAGAGTTGAATTGTATGTTGTGTTAGTGTTTGTATCTCGCTTATTCATCAAAGTATTTTTCATAAAAAGTCGTCTGTTACAGTATTTTGATTCCAAAAATTCCAAATTCTTCAATAATGTGAGGCATTTTCTTTTCACCAAAGACTGTTGAAGATTTTTTTTAATTTTAATTTGGTAAAAGATTTTCCTGATTTTGTTTGTAGTTGCTTAAAATTTTAATTAAGAATTTAACAATAGAAAGCCGATTGCTGCTGAATATTATAGTTAAAGGCCAGTTATAATTTTCAAAACCTGCAACCACAACTGCCGGTTAAAAGTAGTTTAAGCAGTTTTCAAGACAGCATTGCCAATTGCTTTGATGAATTTCAAGGATTGTATGTATATATTTTATTTATAATAACCAGTTGATGTTTATTTTATTTACAATTCTAAAAAAAAATGGTTTACCAAACTATATGTTTTGACCCTTGTTCAGAACCGACTGGTCATTGAATTGCAAATTTAGGACAGTCATGTTATAAATGTTTTGTTTATTGATGTTGGTGTCCAAAAAAAAATCATATATATTTCTCAATTTGTTTTATATTATATTAAAACGAATCTGTAAGATTTTATGAAGAGAGTAACTGGAGATGTATGTTTTAAACATAATAAGGGTAAAATATAGAAATCCCAGCATTCCTTTTGATATGTAGTATCATTCAGAAATTGCAAAACCAAATGTGGCCATAGAGTGATTTGTTTGATTATATTTTGTTAATATGAAAATTGTATATAGATATTAAATGCGTTGCCATTTATTATCAAATTTATATCTCCAGTGAAATAATTTTTCTTTGTCACAAGGTTTAGTAAGTGACAATGAAATTTTTTTTCACAAGTGATATAAATTTGATAATAAATGGTAACGAGTTTAATATTCTATTTATTACCCAAACTATTTTAATTGTTGTATTCTTTAAACTCTAATTGTGCAACAGTTTAGAGAAATGCTATCCTATAATGTTGTACATTTTTCTAGTTTTAATGAAGCTATTTGCATTTTTATCAAATTATAATGACATCATATTTAGTACCGTCAATCTTATTGGCCATAATGGCCAGAGAGACCCAATGAAATGCTCGGCTAAACCAATGCATGATATTTCATATGTGAAAATAACAAAGATTATGTAATGTGTTATGAGTGCCCACTGGGGTAATAAATATAAATAATACACCTCATAAATAACACATAATATGTATTAATAACACTTGTTTCTTCTGAATATGATTATACACTTAACCAAACTTGTCTTTGATAATGTTTGTGTTTTGTATTCAACTCATTATTAATGCCTAGGTCACATATGATGCTGCTGTGACATGGATCTGAGATTGGTAAATGGGATTTTTCAAATCGTACTGTTTTTCGGTCTACGGAAGCAACGTTCACAAATAAAAATGCATGAAAAAGACTGCAAGGCACTAGTTAATAAACCACGAGGCGACCGCAAGGCAGTCGCAAGGTGTTTGCACGATTGTTGCGGCCATCTCACGGAGGCAGCAAGACCACCAAGAGATGACAGTAAGGAGGTAAATAATACCTTGCAGTCACCTCACGGCCACCATACTCTGACCTTCCAATACTACTGCGGTGAGGTTGCGGTCTACAGCCGTGCGATTTGCGAAAAAAAGGTTTTAATGTCGAATTTAAAAAAATCTTGTGCCGCTGTGACGACTAAAAACCATGAGATCTCCTCACGGCTGTCATATTCTACCATGCAGCTACCGCACGGTTAAGGTAATTTTGAGGATGTACAGCCGCCACCAATACGTTGCCGGCTATTAGGTATAAGTTAGTCTCGATGGAAGTAAAGTTCGTTTTATTTAACGACGCCTCTAGAACACATTGATTTATATCTTATCATCGGTTATTGGACGTCATTCACATGGTCATTCTGACATGTATTTAGAGGAAACCCGCTGCCGCCACATAGGCTACTCTTTCTGATAATCAGCAAGGGGTCTTTTATATGCACTGTCCCACAGACAGGACAACACATACCATGGCCTTTGATGAACCAGTTGTGGA
>JAULBS010159446.1:0-11679 GCA_032355785.1 Symmetromphalus regularis | reverse complement strand
AATTTACTAGTTTGTTTTTTATCATAATCAAATCTACATTTTCTAGCACATGATTTAAATACTTTTCGGGCTTGTACCATCCTATGTCTATTTTCCTGTGAATCATTTTGTCTATATTCATTAAGAAAGTGTAAAAACGCATGCCGTCTAACTTCACATTCCTCAGAATACCAACTCATATTAATGCGGTTAGCATGCTGTGGAGCCCTGTGGTTTACCTTACGTGTAAACATACTGCTAGCAACACTATTTATTACATCAGTAAATTCTAGCACAATGTCATTAATAAAATCATTTACGTTCAAACAATTAATAATCTTTTCTTCAACTGCATTAAGTTTACCCACAGTATCTTCACAAGTTAATTGTTCAACAAAATCAGTCTCCTTATCAGATTGCCAAACAAATTTAATTTCCGGTGCTCCATGATATTCAGCTGTAACAGTTTCAAAGATAAGAGATAATGTTAGGGACAACATACAATGATCTGAATAAACACATGGCTCGTGAACTGAAAATGATTCAAACAAATTAAACATACACTTGGAAGCTAATACACAATCCACCAAACACCACCCTTGGAAATTGATACATGTAAATTGCCCAACATTCTTATCAGAACCTACCCGCCCGTGCACAATGCGTAAACCCGTTTCACGACACAACTGTAACAGTTTCAAACCATTACTATTACAAGCACTCTCGTCTTTTGAAATACGTGGTATTTCTTCGAAATCCGGCAATAGTCTAGGTAGAGGCATATGTTCCATATCATTATCATCTAACACAAAATCAATGTTATCCCCAGAGTTCTGCTATTAAAGTCACGCATAAAGAACAATTGACAATTGCCACTACACTTATCTATTTCTGACATTGTGATAACAATTCTATCAAAAGTATCAGTGTCACAAAATGCATGTTTAGCTAAATGTCACTTAATCACATACTCCTACGGACCCTTGACCTAATTAATTTCCAAACAAAGAATTAATTTAAAATATAAACATTTGTTTTCTCGATAGAAATACTTCATTCAACAACTTACATAACCACCGCAGCTCGCTTATTAACAGTAGTTTAAAAATAATAATGAATTATGCTCACGGACAAATACATCGAAAATATAACGGGGTGTGACGTATATATTTCGAGTCACGTGACGAGTATTCCCCCCTTTAGCCGTTATTATAAAATCTGAATATTTTTGCATCTGCTGACATTTCGTACCAATTTATTTCACACCATTTGGAAAAAAATCGATCGTCTCAACATGAAATGGTTCAGTTAAAATGTATGCGTGACATCAAAACGAGATATAGTATAACAAATGCATGTAAGTTTCATTCGTAATTATTGTTTAGACTATAAAGCCCTTTAATTCCGTGGGACTATGCCTTTAATATATGTTGAAGATAATATATTTTACAAATATTTAATAAATATTGTAGAGATTTAATTTAATTTTGTTTTAATTTAATACATATTGTAGATATTTCATAAATAAGTGTTAGCATGATTTAAATCTAAATGTCATTTAGCTAAATTATATATATATGATTTACCTAAATGACATTTATTATACGTTGAAAATATTTAATAAATGTTGGAAATATATAATATATATTGCAAAGATTTAATAAATAATTTATTTATTTAATAAATATTTGGTACATATTTTATTTATTTATTATATAAACACATATATAAATAAAATGTGCCGAAAAACGGGTTAAAATAGCTTAATTATATATTTTTTAAAATAAATTTGGCACCCCATATGTTCAGCTCCAAAGCAAGGTAGAAAATGCTGTGTACGTGCTTAAGTTTAAAACACAATTGAGTGGAAATTGTTTTAAATGATGCAATATTACAGACCCATAAACTTTTATATAGCGTTAACTATACGTAAAGTTGATTAGAGTTAGTTCCCCTGGAAACATTGATGTTTGAGGGGATGTGCAATAATCATCTGTTTAGTCCATAGTTTGCTAGTGTTATCTTTTCTAAAATAATTATATATGTATTATATGCCATTTCAGCATAGTTCGGATGCTATTTATACTAACGATGTGGAGTCATCATTAAATTTAACATAATGAATATTCCGGATATTCGATATTTAAAATTTGCACACAGACCGCTTTTTTGTTGATGTGCCGGGTGCAGATATGTTTTGTTATGATGGACTTTAGTAGACGAATTTTGGTGTGGAGTGAATAATCGTGTTGAGTGCAAAAAATAAATTCTATAAAGTTGAACCATTTTGGGGACGCTAATCGGAGAAAATTCAGAAAGTAGGACACGTGTTTTCCAATTCCAGGCTTTGAAATAGAGGTAAGACTGGAGGGTGTGATTTTACAAAAATTAAACGTGATCGTGATTTTAACAAATTTCCTAATCCAGTTACAGCGAGTTCAAAAGCCATTTCATTTCAGGAAGCCCATTTGTATACATAATTACTTAGCAGTTCTTTGGCACTGTTAGTTTGTCACTGTCAGTAATAACATTTTAAAAACAAATTCTTGGTCAGTCTACTTACTACTTGGTAGGCCTAAAAGTAAAACTCAGTATACTATAATGATCAGGAGTGCAGGCATTGAAAATTGGCCTATCTCAGTTTATCACTAGACAGATACCAACCAAAAATAAAAAACTTTACTTCAAATGATCATCAAGTGTAACCAAAACATGTCAACATATCTTTTTATTTTTCAAATAATGTAAATTGAGTGCAACTTGAGTAATAAAGAAAAGACTGTCTAAAGAAGGTCACCTATCAGACTGGTGATTACATTATTTGTAACTCATCTGTCAGCATTTCTTTGGCATTTGGCCAATGGACTGTTATTTCTGTACCCCTAATAATAATAATATATAAAAATAAATGTTTAAATATTGTAAAACATCTTTGTTTTTTTATAATTTTAATCATTTGTTTTTGTCAAGTTTATTATAATTTGATTTTATCTAGCAGATGCTAAATGTTGCATCATTCTTGGTATTTATGGTATAGAGTGCACAACAGTTTTAGGTTCTTGTGACCATTGATGATGTCAAGTGTGAATTGGGCATATCACAGTCACACCAATTAGTACTCCAGAACATTTGAAGTGGGTGGGGTCGAAAAAAAAGTTTAAAAGAGTTTTAATATTGGAGCTGGATCCAGAATGAGTTAAGTCCAAATCATAAAGGGCTATTTTTATTACCACGAATGTGGGAGATTTGAACTCCCTTGTCTCGCTTCCTCCCCTAATTTGCCTATTACCCTAAGTTGGATCTTGCCGATCAATTGCTCGACCATCAAATTCCACTTGCCCTAGATGTCGGTCAGTAGTAGTTTTCAACCCCATATGTATAATTTATAGAAATTGACAGCTGACTGTTCAAACATGGAACTGACTTTTTGTAAATAAACTCCTCTGATTTCTCTACAGGAGCCTGCATTTAAAAAATAATATACATATATATGTAAATATTAAATTTAACATTCAACAAAATAAAAACTTACGTAAATCAAAATGACAAAGACCTATTTATGACAGTTAGGTCATAAATCAAAATGGTATTGTCGTATATTTGTGTGACTACAGTCATTTTGTATAATTTGTACTATTGATTTTGCACTCTTTTGCTGGTAGCCATCCATGATAACTTAATTCCTAGGTAAAACACTATACATAAATATGCATACATGTATATATTTTAAAACTAAAATCTTGATTTACTTCAGATCTTAACACTGCATTGAAAGAAACAGCTATTTAAGATGGGTAAATACACAAGCAAGACATGCAGGCTGCTAACCATGCTGGGACTGACTGGATCTTTCTTTTTGGTTGAGATTATTGTTGGTTATGTTACCAACTCTGTGGCTCTAGTAGCTGACTCCTTCCACATGCTGTCGGATGTTGTAGCTCTTGTAGTTGGCTTTTCCTGTGTCCGAGTGAGTATAACAGCTAGTAGAACTTAGTCTACACTCCATTGACAAAACTTAATTAATACATGTATGTATGTACAGTGGGTTCTTCTTAATTTAATAGCCTCTGTGCAAATTGAATATTAAATTTACAATAATCGACTGGTCTGTGGTGCTTTCCTTTTTTTATCAACTTTTATAAACATACATGTATATCTAAATAAAAGGGAAAGTGTTTCTCTGTATTTATAGTTGATTTAATGTTGCCACTAATAATTTCGTTAATAAAATATAATTTACTATTATAACAAACAATTAGAATTTAGAGTGACATGATCAAAACATTTGTACGGTACGTTAAAAATGTTTAGTGACATTTATTCTTTACTCCAAGAAAGAAGCCAAATTAAACCATCAAAAGATAATGTCTATTCTCGAGTATACATCGTTCTTTTCCGTAACAGTTTCTGTTGCATGGAAACAACATTCGGTAACCTTTGATCATTTTCGTAAACGCAGAACAATCGGTGAACTCGTGGTCAAACGCCAGACTGTTTTTAACACCTAACTGTAATAATATGATAGAAGATGATGGTATTTATTTATTAAATTGTTCGCAAGCGCCTTCTCTCCTTAACACGCTGTGAATCCTAACCGAAAATACTGAGGGTAACTGAATGCACTGAACCTGCAGACAGAGAAGAGGGATACGGTGTGATGGAAGTAGGTTAGGTATGGCTAAACTGAAAACACTTTTCCTATAAATAATTTGACTGTTAGTGTTATTCAAGTAATTCGATGTCCCTATAAACCTTGGGATATTTAATTGGGATAATGATAATAACAAAATAACGAAAGCACGTTTTGTTCTAGTTTAAACACATAGTTATACATTCAAAGTATTATCGATTAGTATAGACTGTGCAATGATTTTGGCAGAATTATATCCGGCCCAATAAGAAAAAAAATTAATGTCATTAATATTATAAAAGTTGATTAAAATATGAGAAATAACTAGCATTGCCTCACTTAGAAAAAAGACCCAAGCTACGTCAATGCACGTGATATAATGAAGATGGCGGGCAGTTACAACTTTCGTAACCTGAATTTTATTTTATTCTTTGGGGTTATTTCTTTTGATGACTGAGTCTATACTTATAGGGTTTGCATGAATACATTATGTTAAACATGTAAGTCAGTCAGTAAATTGTTTTGCATAATGTTTTGTTGTTGACATTTTCAACTATTCGGGAGCGGGATCTAGCTCAAATGGTAGTGAGTCTGCCTGTGACCCGGTCTGTCATCAGATCGATCCTTTTCAGTGGACTCATTTGCAGTTACGGGCTATTTTCTGTTCCAATGAGTGGTCCACAACTGGTTTATCAAAGGCTGTGGTATGTACTGTCCTGTCTGTGGGACTGTGTATATAAAAGATCTATTGCTGCTTATCGGAAGGAGTAGCATACGTGGCGGCAGCGGGTTTCCTCTAAAGACATATGTCAGAATGACCATATGTATAACGTCCAATAGCCGGTGATAAGATAAAAATCAGTGTGCTCTAGAGGTGTTGTTAAATAAAACAAAACTTTAACTTTTTTCAACTATTCAAATACGCGAAATCTACTCCAATATCTTATTTGATTATGCAGCATGGTATAATGCAATAAATGGGAAATGGCTCGGTGTTTAAAAAAATATTCAATTAGCCGAAATATACAATTATCCGTTATCCAATTAAGTGGAACCCACTGTATATGTATGTAACTCACTTTTTTACTTTTTTAAAAAAGGAGAAATAATAAAGTAGTTTGTAAGGACTTAAATTTAAATGGGGGAGGAGGGGGCAGAATACCATTTTTTTTTTTAGGGTACGACCTATATAACAAAATTAAATTTTCACCCTCCACCTACTTTTATAAAATATGCTCATAACCCCCTACCTAGGTTAATATACACATGGATTGCAGTGCACAATATTTCACGCGAACTGCCATTCTGTTACGCAAAATTAAATTTACATGAACCACAAATCGGTTCAAACTTCACAATTACAGGAAGTTTATTTATGCAAGTATTCCGACAAATGTATGCTGGGGACGGATAAATTATGTGCTGCTATTTCATCTTTAGGACAAGCCTGGAAATAAGTGCTCGGCCACGGACATCTGGTACAAAATTGTCATTTGTCAAGCTTTGACAGTCACAAATTTAATATTAGCGGTCATTTTGTCCGCCACAAAATCAGTTGTTTTTGTGTGTAATCAGTTTGATGTTGTTCGTTTAAAATGCAGATCATAGACATGCTTACATAAATTAAGCCTAGAAGTAACTGAACAGTCACCACTGCATTTACCGGGTAAATCTTTTAATAGAGCCGATCAAGCCCGATGACTATAAATAATATTTTGAACACCCCGAATCCGTCATAGGCCGATGTATTCCGAATGACCTAAATAACAGGTAACACTAGCTTGAAGTCGCCAAAACTTCTGATGATTTTTTTTAATGTCGGTCTGTCAATTCCACCATCAGTGATATCGGTTTATAATATAGAATTAGCGGTGTAAATGGGATTTGGAAATGCTGATAAAATATATGACGTCAGGCCTGTGCTTTAACGTAGCATGCTGATGTCACGTAATTGGTCATGAAGACAAGATGTTGTACAAAATAGCATCGTTTTTCAAAACAAACTGGTAGCCTCCTAGTACTTGTAGTTCTGCTGATACCTCATATTTAAACCCTCCGAATTTTGACAAAAAGCTTGTTAGAACATAATGTTCCAATACCTTATAATAAAAAAAGTTACATACAATTATTTTTGCAGCTAAAAAAAATTGCGATCGAGCTTTCATTGTAAATTTTCATGATGAATTATTTTCATTACCACATCCCCCAATAATAAAAAGAATAAAAAAGGAACATTTACTAAACTCTTTTCAGTTACAGTTTCATTTATACACTTTGACATCAGCATGCTATCCATGTGTTATATATATATTTCCGTTAAGACATGCAAAATTTTAGACAAATAGTATTTATTAATTGTACCCTCAAGTTTCCATTCAGATTAACTAAGTATATTCATAATCATTGATGAATAATCACATATAATCTTTGTAAAAACAAAGAAAACTGAAATCTGCGTTTGTTGAATGTATTACGAATTTACGGTAAGGTGTTCATAGCCAAACTGGAAATAAGTTTGCACGTAATTGAATTCGCGGCACTATTAGCATGTTCGCAATTTTTGCAGTATATTTTATTCGCATTGTTTTGTTTTTGCATTTACGGAGTACTTTGCTGAAATGGGTAAGTGACAATTTGGTACAAACAAATGCATCCATGTGATTGAAACATGAAGATAATTCGAAAGTTGAAGTATCTGTGATGAGTGTGCAATTAAAAAAAAATTATTTCCAGGCTTGTAGGAATATAATTATGCTGACATAATATTGGATTGCCTATAATTTTACAAATGCAGAAAATGGGTTTAACTTAAACAGGTCTTACAAAAGTTTAAAAATACCCACATGATTGAGCTTTAAAAAATAACATTTGGAACATCACTGTAGATAAAATGAAAGTAACGAAAAAAGAAATCTGGAAGTGTTCATTAAAAAAAAAAATAATAATAAATAAATAAACATAGCTAACTCTTGCAAACATTAATTTTTTTTATTTCTATTAAATTGTTTTCTTTCGTATTTTGTTTTAACTTTTTTTTAGCTTAAAAGTATGTACAGTGGAAACTGACAAAACTGGTCCTTGATTATCCCGGATTCTTGTCTAAACCGGCTTATTTTTTTGGTCCCAAAATTATATAGATGTGTATTACAAACCTGAATGAACTGAAACCTGTCAGTTGCAGATACCAGCCCTATTTTCTTTTCAAAAATTTGAATTTGTTAATTAATTATCCTCAATAAACCATATGTCGGTTAAAGGTTTTGTTCGACAATTGACCGGAAATACCCTGATCCAGTTTTTTAGCATTACCTCACAGTAGAGATTTCAGAGCAGACTTTGTGGCAATATAGTAATTAGCCGTTGATTGATGTGAATTGTATTGGTGCATGTCAGAATTCTTCACTCACCTTGAAACATAATTAGCTAATCATTTTGTAACTGACCATGTCACAGATTTACAGTTATTCAAACAAACAATAAACTAAAAATAACATGGGATTTGAAAAAAAGAAAGAAAAAATCCACACAAGAAAACAAACAAACAAAACATTATTTTGTAATAATCAACTCGAAGACCCCAGAAATTATTCCCAAATCAGAATATCATCAGAATTTTACAATAATAAACAACACGAGTTAAATGTATACGTTATTTCGCCGTATTTACAATATTGGAATTGCCTTGAAACATTTTGCTGTCTGTGTTGTTTTTTTTGTTTTGTTTTTATCTATTCACAAATATGTGTAAATGAAAGGGATTTTTAGGCCTACTCCGATCGGAAATAGACCAACTTTTCAGATTAAAAATATTCAAAGTAACTCTTGTTAAAATACGTGAACATCCTAAAAACAGGATCCCATACAAACCGGTCTTTATCTGCGGTACGGTGATGGTTCTGTTTTGCCAGTTTCTACTGTATTTAAAACAATTTCAACGTAACTTTGAGGTAACCAATAAGGTAACCCATGAATATAATTCATGTAACCAAACTATGGGTTACCTAGGTAAAAACCACGTGAACTGACTTCCAGTTACCTCAGATTTCGAAATATTGTCACCTGGGATTGGATACCAAAATGGCCATCCACTGCATAATTTATTTATTGCCGGTGGTCACAGACCAGTACCAAGGTAATTATAATTTATAATTTCTTTCACCAACCCACTACCAACATAAACTGAACGTGTTTTTATCAAGGACCAACGTAAAACAAAATACATGTGCATTCTACCCCCCCTCCCCCCCAATGTAATTTCAACTGGAAACACCCTAATACACTGTATGCAGATGAATAAACAATAATCTTAGAGTCTCAATCTTGGCCAAACTGTAGCCATTGTTAATTTTTGTATATAAAATGGGTACAAAATTGGCTATTTAGCTAATAATACCATTATTTTTCTCATACTTATCACTTTTCAAGTATACATACATATGTATATATATATATATATATTTTTTTTTTTTAAATCCTCTAAAACAGGTGAAGAAAATATTACAAACGAAGACCTATTTTTGTTGTTACAGTAGCACTTGAAATTATTATCTTGGGATTGCACTTAATGACCATTGCTAAATCAATTTACTGTGGGACAGCGATAGTAAGTTCAAGAAAATTAGTGTACCTTATAATAATAGAATATTAATATTTTTGCAGTGGCAGTAAAATGCTGCTGCAAACCTATTTTACAATAGCTTTTATAATGGAATTGTTGATAGCTACTGTAAATCTCAAGTGGTATTGATTAAATCAATGTTTCATTGTACACATTATATACATGAATGTAATTTATAAAACCTTTTTTTTGTTGTAGATTGCTAAATGGCCAAGTAAACGTAACACTTTTGGGTGGATACGGGCAGAAGTGCTGGGTGCTCTGGTAAATGCAGTTTTTCTTCTGGCTCTCTGCTTTTCTATTCTGGTGGAGGCACTGAAAAGACTGGTTCAAGTGGAGGAGATAGAAAACCCAAAACTGATGCTCATTGTGGGAGCAGCTGGTCTACTTATCAATATTATTGGCTTGTGTCTTTTTCATCAACATGGTTAGTGTCTTGGATGCTTGATAATTTGTGAGGTGGGATCTATGTCAGTCAGTAGAGTGTTTGCTTGAGGTGCTTTGATTATGGGATCGAATGCCCTCAACGAACTCATTTTTCCAGTCAGTACCATTAACTGGTATATCAGAATATGTGGTATGTTCTATTACGCAGTCACTGAAATCGCCTGTGGCAATCAGTAATGCCTTGAAGATTACTTTTTCATTATCCATGGCACTTATTTTTTGATAACTTGATTTTTTTTTTCAAGGTGTATTTTTTTTCTTATTATTAAAAATAAAGTATACTTTATGCTAAAATTACCCTGGATACTATTTCTCCACAGCATTTATTTTGCCGTGGACATTTTCTTAATTGCAATGGTTGTACTAAATGTGTGGGAACGAGTTTTTTTAAATGTCACGGTGCTGATAGGGAAAATTAGCAGGTTTTCTTTGATGACTATGTTTCAGAATTACCAAATGTTTAAGATCCAATAACTGATAATTAATAAATGAATATGTGGTGTATTTTTAAACAAAAACTTTTTTTTAATTAGCATTTGATTCATCTTTTCATTTGCTGATATCTATATATTTGTAGGTCATTCACATGGTGGACATTCTCATTCTGATGACAACCACAGTCATGAAGATAAACAGGGTAAAGGTGACAGCATTGTGGCTGAGAATGAATCGCTTGTGGTGGACGATACTAAACAAACAGTCACAGTTGTAACCATTGATTCAGATAATGGACATAATGTCACACTTGAACAGCAAACACCAAAAATAGGTAAAGTTAATAGTTCACTTAAATTATTAACTATATTTTAATTCTGTCAATATTAGATTACTCTCTCCGATGATACTGCCATATTTTGGTTGATAGTCCTCCCCTTCATTTTGATTCCACCCACAGCTTATTATTAAATTTCTGAAAAGAAACTAATTTTTATAACAAATTTATTTTTCATCATTCATAATATTATACTGAATTTATTTTTATTTACCATGTTAATTTGTTTCAAGTCAATATATTGTACATATATATATATTTTAATATCTTTGATTTGTATGTTAGAAAAAAGTACTTATGTTAGAAAATAAGTTGGACCCAGAATTGCCAATGTTTACTTTTGTACTTGGGAGAGGGGACTTTAAATAAATAAATAGTATTGTTTATTTTTGTTGTCACACTTAAATCGCTGATATTTCTTTTTTATATATTACCAGCTCCATTCTGTAATTTCAAATTCTGTTAATTGTATAAAATATTTGTGCTCCATGCAATTAAGATCCCGTCTACTGTATTAAACATAGTAAACATTTACATGCATCTAATCTGATTTTTTATAGTCTGTCTTATAGTATTTTGTAATACCCATATTATTTTATATACTAAATCATGATTGCTTTTATCCAGTAAGAATTCTATTCTTTACTTCAAACCTATCGTATATCAATTTAGTTTTGTCAATGTTAATCTTCAATAAAATTTTAATATATGTTGCTTAGAGGCTTCTTTTGCTTTTCCTTCTCAGTTATCTGTTGCACTTCTTGCACATGGGGTTAGTAAAAGTTCTGTATTTCAGTTATTTCTTTCACAAGGGTTGAAACAATGTCTTGAGATCCAGGGGCCAATTGCCCTCAAGAAAGTGTAAAGATTTCTAAAGTTAGAGCCATATGTGATTAACAGTATTTTTATAAAGTGGCATTTTTAAAAAGTGATTGTAATTGTCAGTTGGTGGACCAATTATTTCAAGCCCTTTTTTATGTTATTTTTAGTTTTCAAACTTCTGTTACAAAACTTCATAAGTAAGAGTACATGTCAGCCCTCTTCGTTGCGACCGAATTGGTCGCATAAGCGACCATTTTTTTAATTTGGCGACTGAAACATTGCATGCGGTCGCCCCCCTGGTGACCAAGCAAAAATTAATGTAAACATTAGTAACCGCGTGACATTGTTGGTCGCTTCCACTTTCACAAATGACCTAGATATCGCCAAAAACACTATCGAGACGTCGATTGG